>OZ020285.1:13420614-13510614 GCA_963971205.1 Aethes cnicana
AAACGTAAGCGCAGAGCCGGACAGCTTAACAAGCCCAAAGAAAATATTTACGTACTCAAACAATTTGTAACGACAATGTGCAGTTATTACAATTTTTATAAAGTTAAAAGTTTAAGCGGCCTAGCAGTTCGCCGCGAACGAATCTGCGGAATTCGGGCGCTGCCATTTCGCAGAAAAGTACCCGCCACTACTTGCCGGCTTAAGGCAACGCCCCGGTCGGCCAAGCAAGTACCTACCTACCTACATACTACATAGCCCGCTACTTACGACAACCCTCAATCCAATAACACACTCAAGCACTAGGTACTCTACTCCACCACTATCGTAAGACACTAAAGAAAATTCAACTCACCAAAAAGTTTGTGCAAATCGCGACCCGGCCGCAGCCGGCGAATTACACAATTTTACTAAAGATTATTCAGAATCTTCGACAAAGTTTTTTCCGTACACACTGCGTAACACTCACTGAGACTATGCGGGTGGGTATACAGTGTAAACTATTAAATACGATACGTCTACCGAGACCTCCGATTGAGTTTGGCAAACACTGAAACATTATTCGGTAGCCGGCCGGTGATAGAAGCGCGCGAGCGTCTCGGATGGCGCCGTGAGCACGACTGGTCGAGTGACGAGCGAGCGCCGATCCCACCGGCGCCGGCCGCGGGGCGCGTTGCGCAGCGCGGCAAACCCCGCGCGGCCCGCTCCGGCGACCAAACGGCACAAAACCTCTGAAAATACGCCTGTAAACCATAAAAACTCCTCGGTATTCTTCAGATCTGTCATAGTTTTGGCGATACTGTCTGTAGTTAGAAGGTTTCGGAGCGAACGAGCGTAGTATTCGCGAATTTCACCAAAGCGTCTCGCGCGGGGAGGGCTCTCCGCCGCGAGGAACTCTGCAAAGAATATGTCTACGCATACTAGTGTGTACTGTTTAGGTTGTGGTTGTGTGTGTGAGGCGCAGGGAAGGAGGCATCTAGTAGTAGGTAGACGTACTTTTGGATGGAGGGAGTCTCATTCTCATATGGGTGCGAGCCCGCTCAGAGAGTGGTCATGTCGCTCGTCGTCGCAAGCGGCGGAGATCGACCGACTTGCGGGCCGACATTCCTCAGCCGACTTTATGGCGCGAAGCAGAATTAACCGAGCTCGAGATGAATTGTAGCATATTATTTATATACCTATTTATTGCAGCTATGGTAATTCATGGCTCTTAGAACAGCTGAGAACACAGTAGTAATAGGTAGGATGTTACAATTGAAGTACCTAGTATTAATTTTCTGTTAATTACCTATGAGTTATGATTAACACCGTCAAAATGTAGATCGTTGTGAACTTGTGAGAGAAGCAAACATTATACACCTAGGTAGGTACCTACTTATTGTAACACTCATCAAATAATTATAGAAATAATTAAGTAAAAAGTTTTTCCAAATGATTGTTAAAACTGTTGCTACCCACGATTTAAATTTGAATAGGTAGGTATGTACCTATCTAATTCATAAATAGAATGTATTAGAGCCATAATGGGGGCGGAGCAACTTTAACAACAGGTTACTAATTCTACGTTTATAATGAATGGTAATGGTAATTGATAGATATCGCACTTAGGTATTTAAATAATTGTACCACTTTGTTTGGTACCTCATACTCATACTCATTTATTGCTATGCCATGGTGTTTACAAGATGTTACATTTCACTTAAGTACTATGTCATGGACCCTGTTAGGGTACAGCAAATATTAGAAACTAGACCTTAAATACTAGGTATACATGGGTATTACACATTATTCTCTTCTTATAGCCGTGTATGGTTAGGGTGTGTGTGCGTGCGTGTGTGTGCGTGTGTGTATATGGGTGTGTATGCAGGAATAAAAGATAAAATTTAATTGGGTATTATTAGTTTTAAATAATTATTTTGTCCTCTAAGTATTCATTAACTGTATAGTATGCCTTACTTAATAAAATTCGTTTAAGTTTTTTAATGAATACTTATATGTTCTTTTTGTTCCTTTTTAGGGTTCCGAAGTCCACTAGGAACCCTTATAGTTTCGCCATGTCCATCCGTCCGTCCGTCCGTCCGTCCGTCCGTCCGTCTGTCCGCACTATTGCTCGGAGATGCTTAGTTCTAGAAAGCTGTAATTTGGCATGAATATACATATTAGTTACGCTGACAAAGTGGTACAATAAAATTTTGAAATATATTTTTTTATAGGGTACCTCCCCTACTCGTAAAGTGGGGATGTAATTTTTTTTTCCTGCGTACCCCATGGTGCGGCATATCGTTGAATAGGTCTTAAAAAAATATTGTGGGTTTGTTAAAACCATTTTTTGATTAAGTGATGCGTTTGTGAAATATTAAGCTTTAAAGTGCTATTTTTTGTTAGAGTCACGTGTCCCCCCCCCCCCTGCCAGCTAAATGGTGGTATTTGGATGGCTGAAAAAAATCACGGTTGTGGCATATATAACGTAGTTGAAAGGAAAACTATCAGAGCTAAGTAGGCTGTACAAACTTACGAGTAATAGTCGACCAACTTATAATGATGATTTTTCTCGAGCGGCAGGGGCGTCGGGCGGGCACGTCATACTACAGGCTAGCTAGATGCTAATAAGTCTTAGAAAGGTGCTGTGGGCATCCTCAACTTCGGAACCCTATAATTTGCGCGTGGCTCGACACGCACTTGGCCGGTTTTTTAGTATTTGTGGTAGGTTATTGTAAATTTTGATGGACATAACGTATGGCCCCGAAGAGTGGAGCTTAAGCCGAGAGCTGTCCCTGCCGCTGGGCAGCACCTACACCCTACGGCGGAGTTACGGTGATTAACTACCTTGGTATTTTGATTTAATTACAATTTAATTATATCTATAAATAAACATACCTATTACCTAAGTATTTCTGGATATTAACTACAAAAATTACGTAAGTACCTAAGTCATTTAGGTTCGACTGAGGATCGGTTGATCCATGCTTAGTTGACGGACTCCTGGTCGTTAAATATGGCCGCCGAGCTGTCATTCCATACAGAAACGTCATTTGTCCCATAGAAAAATATTCAACGCTAACGTTAATTTTAACGGACGGTTTCAATCAACCCGCCCTAAGGCGCGGTTTCTATAGCCACAAAACGCTTCGTTTAGGAACCGAGCCTAGTTAATAGTTTTGGTAAAGGTCGCGGGAATTCGGTGGATGCGAGTGGCACGGGACCGGTCGGAGAGTCGAACTTTGGGAGAGTAGGTACCTATAAGCACTATACAGCGGCCAGTCTTTCGGCGGAAATGATGATTATTGAAAAAAAATAGTAAGTAGTTTGGTTTGGTTCGACCTACCGCCTCTCATGCAGAAGGTCGGGGGTTCGATTCTGGCTCGCACCTCTATGTTTACTTATGTGCGATTCAATTTGAATTTAGCACTGAGCTTTTCGTCGAAGGAAAACATCGTGAGGAAACCTGCACGCATCTGCAAAGTAATTCAAGGATGTGTGTGAAGTCCCCAATCCGTACTGGGCCCGCGTGGGGACTATAGCCCAAACCCTCTCATGATGAGGGGAGGCCTGTGCCCAGCAATGCGACGCAAATAAGCTGTAGTAGTAATAGTAGTGTTCTGTTATCGATTCTAAGTAGCCCCCAACCAACTTTTTTCGGATATCTTCCATGTATGTACGTACATTATATGTATAGATAGTCAGATAGATTTTGTAAACATTAATGGTTCGAAATATGTATAACCTAACCATAAGATAAACATGTAGGTATATACCATAAGTGCTGTAGATTTTGTGAAATAAAGAAAAAAAAATTAAAAAATGTTCGATTCCATAACTCCTAAGATTCATTTAAATAGCATTGCAATCATAAAGTGCATGAAATGCTTAAGGTAACTATCGTATTTATAAGGATTAATACTGTATACCTCTAAAGTACCTTTCCAATTAACACAGTATATGGGACAATCTTTTTAGTAATTAGATGGGTATAGTAACGCTATTCTTAGAAGATGGACCTACAGGTACAAATTCCGCGATGGTCCGCGGTGGTCGCGGTTTCTGTAGACCAATACCTACCTATAAGAGGAACAATTCCTCTATAGGTACATTGTGTTGTTGGGTTCGCGGAAAAGGACTTAGGTTTAGGTTACTTTCTATCCCGGCAAAACGCATAGTTCCCGCGGGAACGCGATAACTAAATTCTACGTGGGGTAAGTCCTCTTTATGTTAATAATACTATTTAGCTGAAAAGTTATTTGAATATTATTTTATGCTAGCTTTTCCCCGCAACTTCGTATGCGCAGAAATATTAAAAAGTAAAATCCCGATTTTTCCCGTTCCCGTGGGAATTTTGCAAAATCCTTTCTTAGCGGATGCCTACGTCAGAACATCTACCTGCATGCCAAATTTCAGCCCGATCCGTCCAGTGGTTTGGGCTGTGCGTTGATAGATCACTATGTCAGTCACCTTTGAGTTTTATACACGGTGGGTCAGAAAATATGGCAAATAATTAACCCACAGTATCGGCTATCGATTCTAAGTATATTGTATAGGTCTTTAATTTTTTTCGAGTTGGTAAAAAAAAAATTGTATACTATGGGATTGGTTGTGTGAGCGACGCCTGAATCCTATACAAAATGTATATTTTTAACAACTCAAAAAAAATTTAAAGACCTATACAATATACTTAGAATCGATAGCCGATACTGTGGGTTAATTATTTGCCATATTTTCTGACCCACCATGTATATTTAGATGAATATGTAAGTACATTAATATGAAAACTGAAGTTACGTTACGAAGGACAGGCGCGTAGCCCTCCGCACTAGCTGTACTTAGTAGGTAGTCAATCAGCCACACAGTCTGTTTCGACCATGTAATAAACCAAACAAGCCTCAAACAAATTCAGAATGTACAAAAAATCACCACTACATTCCATTCGGTACTTACCTTTAAAGACAATGGTTATTAGGTGTATTGTTCTCCGTCGGGGAAACTCGAGCGCGATCCCCAATCCCCATTGTTAATAAGTTTGTGAAATAAATACCTATGTTATCTTTATTTTTAGAGATACGGGAAAAAGATAATAAGTTGTAGGATGGTATTAGGGACCTTTTTTACAACGAGTTTGTCAATTAGAGCAGAAGGTGTCAAGCACGTGTTGTATATAGACTGTGCACCTCATGCGTTATATTAACATTTTGCTTTTTTTTAATCACAACATTTGTTTTTATATGTAGGTATGGCCCATGGATATAAATAATGAATGCCAATTCCCAACCTAGAGCATTGAATGTCTCATGAAGAGACTGTGCTGGTAAATAGTAGGTAATTTCGGCAGATCTCTTAGGTACCCCGCTTACCAGGCTGCAGGTTAGCGGGTACTACTACTACTATTACAGCCTATTTGCGTCCCACTGCTGGGCACAGGCCTCCTCTCATCACGAGAGGGTTTGGGCTATAGTCCCCACGCGGGCCCAGTGCGGATTGGGGACTCCACACACCTCTTTGAATTACTCCGCAGATGCGTGCAGGTTTCCTCACGATGTTTTCCTTCACCGAAAAGCTCAGTGGTAAATTCAAATTGAATTTCGCACATAAGTAAACTTAGAGGTGCGAGCCGGAATCGAACCCCCGACCCTCTGCATGAGAGGCGGTAGGTCGAACCACTAGGCCACCACGGCTTCACGGGGTAGCGGGTAACTTCATACATACTTAAGTGTATTGTGTAGATTTAGATAGTAATTAAGGTGCAAGAGTACAAGTAATTTAAAATACTGTTGTTTATCTTTATTATTAATAACAATTAATTAAACACTCACGCTGACCTGTAATAATTGCAGTATTGACTGCAATAATTAATTGATCAATAATTCACTCAATCATGATAACATTGTGTCAAGTAGGTACAAACAAAAGATCGTTATAGTTATAGCGTTCCCGCGGGAACTAAGCGTTTTTTCGGATAAAAACTTACCCCGTGTGCACCGAACTTAGTGAGTAAGGTAAGGACTGTTAAATTTACTAAGCGGACATAAGTAGTATCTACTTAATCCAATAAGTTTAGGTAATCCCGCAACTAAAACATACCTTATGGGTAGATTATACACGCCACCCGTATCGGGATCGTGTTTAAAAAATAACTGGTCGTAATCAGCATCACAAGTCGCAAGCGGATGGCCAAACACACACCAGCAATGCTGCTGCGGTTCACCTAAGTAAGTGATACCTTACCTACGCGCTGAAAGTATTTTCTCGCGCGGAAATTTTTATTTGTTCGATTCGATAACTCCTAAGATAGGTATTCATTTAAATTGCATGGTGTAAGGGCAGTCATAAAGTTCATGAAATGTAGGTTACGTTTTATCCCGGAAAAGCACATAGTTCCCGAGGGAACGCGATAACTGAATTCCGCATGTGGTAAGTCCTCTTTATTTTAATATACTATTAAGCTGGAACGTTATTTGAATATTATAATATGAATATGTAGGTTATTATATTAAAACTGAAGTTACGAAGGACTAGCGCGTAGCCCTCCGCACTAGCAGTAGGTAGTAGGTAGGTAAGTCAGTCACACAGTCTGTTTCGACCATGTAATAAACCAAACAAGCCTCAAACGAATTCCGAATGCACAAAAAATCACCACTACATTCCATTCGGTACATACCTTTAAAGACAAGGGTTATTAGGTGTAATCTCTCCCCTTTGTTCTCCGTCGGGGAAACTCGAGCGCGATCCCCAATCCCCATTGTTAATAAGTTTGTGAAATACCTATGTTATCTTTATTTTTAGAGATACTGGCAAAATAACAAGTTTTAGGATGGTATTAGGGACCTTTTTTTATAACGAATTAGACAATTAAGTAGAGCAGAAGGTGTCAAGCACGTGTTGTATATAAACTGTGCACCTCATGCATTATATTGACATTTTGCTTTTTAAAATCTAAACATTCATTTTTATATATTTTTGGCGAAACGTTATCGCGTACGGTATGTAGGTACGTATGGCCCATGGACATAATGAATGCCAATTGCCAACCTAGAGTATCGAATGTTTTTTCATCTGCGCTGGTATGTAGTATGGTAGTTTCGGCAGAACTCTTCGCCTCTTACCCGCCTTCCAGGCTGCAGGTTAGCGGGTAACTTCATACATAAGTGTGTTGTGATAGATAGATAGATATTTATTTCATCAATATAAAATTACATTATAATTTAAGTACATTTCAAAATATATGAATTCACATTGAGATCGTCAAAACAGATACAAATACAACCATAATAAAAACTCGTAATTTTTCACCGTTGGGGATCGTCATACAAAGCATATAAATAAAACATGTCATGTGTGTAGATTTAGATAGTAATTAAGGTGCAAGAGTACAAGTAATTTAAAATACCATTGTTTATCTTCATTATTATTAATAACAATTAGGTAATTAAACACTCACGCTGACCTTTCATAATTGCAGTCAATAAATAAATAATACACTCAATCATGATATTGATAACATTGTGTCCAAGTAGGTATAAACAAAAGATCGTTGTATTCTGAGTTTCTTACGTTCGCGCGATCGGATTTGACGTTGATTGAGAGGCAACTTCACTGCACTCAAACCTTCAAATCAGTTCGTCGACCGCAAACCTGTTTCGTGAATGGCTTAAAATGATTTATCGAGCTCTCCGAGGTAATTTGTTAATATTTACTAATTGTCGGTGCTAATTATGGTAAACAACATGAAAAGTTGCAAGGTAAGTAACGTGGCCTGTCAATGCCCGATGGTCACTTCATCAGACGCCCATAGTGAACATGCTTTCAAAATTAATTACGATTTAATTTGGACTGAGGAGGCTATTATGTGCCAATATAGATAATACAAATATTAACATTAGTTTTTATTTTCAAGCTATAATATCTTCTAAATACCTATAAATTAATTAATTTAGCTAATCTTCACATATAGAAAGTTCCAGAATATTTGGAAAGATATATACAGGAGTTCAAGCAACGTTCATCGTAACATATCATTTGAGTGTTACATTTTCACTTTCAGTGCATGTTCCTTATCGTGAAAAGATTTATGGATGACAAATGAATCCAGAAGTCAGAACGGAATTTTTGCTTCAAATGTAATAAATAACGAAATCAATCGAGACTACAATGTAAGCTTGGTATGTTCATAAAGTTCAATGTGGTTCGCGTGTTGTAAACATTGAAAAAAAAAACAAGTGTGAACGAAATGGGAACAAAGATGTACCTATATGCAACTGCAAATCTACTCTGGTATTTTGGTAAAACAAAAAAACAAGGAACAAAATTGAAGAAAGATGATGACGAAAGTAAGAACGGGGCTCTGCGTTTCATAGCGTGTAACTTAACTTAGGCAGATGTAGCCAAATTGTCCATGGATTTTCTCTTCAGTGTCAATGACCACTTTTTATCCAAACTAGGTATCCTGACTTGAAATACATATTTGTATTAAACACACTAAAATCAGGACTTAATCGCGTAAAAAACTATTTATATTTTACCTCGACGTTTCAGCCGCGATGCAGCGGCCGTGGTCACGTTACACGAGAGGACATGGTCACGTGGTAAAATATAAATAGTTTTTTACGCGATTAAGTCCCGATTACTAAAATCGTGTTTAATATGAGTGTGTAGTGTATCGCGAAAGTTTGAGAGAATGCATATTTGTATTATTAATTTACACAAAAAATTCACTAACAAGCACAGGACAGGTCGACACCCCCTGAGAACCAGTGACTTACATCGTTTGCTCTTGAAAATAATAGTTTTGGAAGCTACTTTCGTTTCCTGTCCACCCTTCCGTCTCATTGTTGGGAATAACAAAACATAGGTAGTTTATCCCCTCGCAAACATAACGTAGGTTACTATGCTAGTTAAATTTAATAAGGAAGAAGTGAATTTAATTTTGAGGGTTCCATACGTGTTTAAAAGAAGACGCAAGACAACAAATTACAGAATTAGAAGACGAGCTGTCGCATCTGTCATGTTGAAAGCATCTTGCAGTTTTGGGTTGGGGCATTTCGTGGAGGAACCTGTGGGAGGAACTGACTGAATGCAAGGGGGGGGGGGGGGGCAGTTGCCCTCCTGGCTGGCATCCATAGTACTACATACTAAGTACAGCAGGTGACGTCTTTCGGCTGGCTTGTGGAACTAGTGGGCCACTTAATCATCTACAACATGGTATCATCGTCGTCCATAATCAATAGTCTTTCTTGAATAAAAATTTACGATATGCAAAGTGACACTGATCCATATAGGCTAAGAGTCAATCCGCAAACCATTTTGCTTATGGGTTTCGGTACTTAAATTTGGTATGTACATATAGCAACATCCATCATTCGACCCAGGTCATTGAACCTACGGAACCCTAAAAAAAACAAGTGCGCTTGACGAGCGTTTAAAAAAAATAGGGTTGTCACACCCGTCATAATCCCAACTCGGTAGGTATTATTATTTTGACGAGCGGCGTCAGGTCACCGCAATAATGGAATTATTAACTTTAAATTTATCTTCATATAAATGTAGTTATGATTTGGGGTTGCCGGTCGTTAGGATTAAGTATTAAATTGATATTAACGGACAAAGGACGTGTCACAGCACAGGGTAAGTGACGCCCGGTTCTAGATACAGAAAAATCGTGTTTCATAAATAAGGACAGTCGTAGTATTCGGGTTGGAGTTGCATTCAGTCTACCTTTGTAATTATAAAAAGAAATAGCAAAAAAATATTTAAAGTTATTAAAATTCTGCGGTTCAATTATTTTTAAACTTGCAATAAACCAGAGCGACTCTGGTAGGTTGTATTCGGAGTATTATTTTCAAAACTGTTAGAATATCAATCGACGGTTACTTCCAACATATTATGTAGATTGTAGCTACCTACTGTTTAATTTCATTAACATTGCAGACAGCTTTTAATTTCTTTATCTGCGCGCTATGAACAATTTATCGCGTATAATCATACTACCTTGAGTTCATATTCTATTTCTATAAAAATTATCTTTAAGATACCTTAAAACAATATCACGCTAAATAGGACAGAGGTGTAAGATATGACAGCAGCATTCTAAAGTTATCGTTACTTATGACTCCTGGTTATTATTATTAAGTATCTTTAAAAAGGTAATTTCCGTCCAATGGTCCCTAACAATCGACGTCATGCAGTTAATCACAAAACACAAACCCAAACAACTTCATTTCCTTATTTTTTGAAGAAAGGGGACCTACAAAGTCACTCGAAAAATGCAACCCCTTGCAATAACGTCTTTGAAAAAGAATCTAAAATTCAAAGTTAAAAAGGTCAATGAGTACCCTAATAAATAATTTATACAAAATCACGTTGCCCGCGCGCAGACAAATTGTCACAACAGGAAGAGATTACGGCCATTATACCCCGAAGTGTAGTTAATCCCTCTTATTTGGTTTTAAAATTAAAATATGTTAGGGGTTAGGGTGTTTAAGTAACGGTTAATTTTAAGGGTTGTCGACGATAACGGCTTTTGGTGAAAAAAGTGTTAGAAACATAAATGTTTGGCTCTTATAAAGTTATTCTTGGTTTTAGGCTTATGTCACAGCGTTGGTTTAGATAATCTTAGATAACGCAGGTGTATTACCTATAACAGCTTCTGCCCGCGACGTGGAATTCGGTTATGGCATTCCCGCGGGAACTATGCGTTTTTCCGCTTTGGTCCATCTCCCGAACCCGAACCTACCTTAGACATAGCAAGTTACATTTCAGCGATTTAAGCGTCAAGAGGTAACAGTCAGACAGACAGAGTTACTTTCGCATTTATAATATTAACTTAGTATGGATTGTAGTGGACTTTTATAATATTAAGTATTCTAACGAAACATACCTATTTTTATCATGTTTCGGTAGAGCGGTACTTAAGATAGTTTCTTGTATAGGTATCCTTTGCCCTATCATTTCTACTGAAAAATGGTCTAAATAATCAGTTGTTATTCAAAAATAAAACAGACTATTTCCACTCCTTAGTGATCGGCATTAATTCCACAATATTCATTGTTAAACTGACAGAAAAAAGAAACAACATTATCGATGACTCAAATACGTTTATTACTACTCTCTTTCACTCAAATAATATTTTTTGTATATAAGTATTCCTTAACAATATGAATGAATCCGTGGGAAACCATCGCACAGCTCAAATATCATAGACAGTATTGTTACGAAAAGGAAAATTTAAAAATAAACGAACAATTGAAAAAGGATTAATTCCTGAATTGGCAGGTAACAGCCTACACCTTGCGGTCTTCCCACGGCTCAAGGTGTGGGTGTAGATATGATTGCCAATATCGCTTACATTGTTGGCTCGCCTAACGCGATCGGTGTTACCAGGTGCGCTTGCACAGATCTGTACCTAAGTTTGCATTGTGTTGACCGTGGCGAGCCAAAAGAGGATGATCCTGATTCCAAAATCCCAACGGATTTGGACAGACGGACCAACAACGCACACAATAGTTGCAGCATGATTCGAGGACTTACAAGCAATACCCGATTTACTACAATATAGACTAGATTTAAACTACATGTGTAGACTAGGCTTAAACTACACATGAGGTTTCCTAATGATAAGCTGTTGAAAGTTTTTAAGTACCTGGCAGCATCTATAGTGAACGAAACTGACGATTTCGTCTTTTCCCAAAACCCTAATCTGGTAAAAAGCAATAATTTGAGATATTTGTGGCATTACCGGGGCTACCGATAAGAGAATATACAGAAAATTATGTGAGTATAATAAGCAATGCAAATTGCAATACTAACCCTTCGATTGGCAAGTAGCAAGCAATATAGGCTCCTGTCATATGTAATGTACTCTATAGCCGAAGGGTTAATCAATCTTATCTTCATGTAGTACTAAAACAAAAAGCAAAAAAGGGCGATTAGTTAAAAGGACTTGTTTTATATCAAAAATACGAATTTGAATTAGGTACCTACGTTTTGATTTCTATAACGGTAACAGGAAGAAACTACGTTTTAAATCACGACAAACGTGACATTATCAGTCGTAGATTATATTTCTGCGTAATATACTGGCCAGAACCAGACTAGGTGTTTATCTAATAGGCGATGCGGAAGCCGAGGCATTGTCGCCGCGGCCCTGGGCGCTTCCTGGGCCTTATCAGGAGGTTCGCATTGCTCCTTGTTCCCGCGGGATCCTGCCGAATTGACTTGTCGAATATTTGATATTTATGTTTACCCGCGACTTCGTCTGCAAAGACTTTTGTACTAAACTTGCCCTCTGAATTAGACCAAAATGTGTAACTATACGCTGTCATACTCATAAGTTAGTGCATTAAAAGTAAAAAAAAAAACTAAAAGTTCAGTGGTCACTCAGGTTGACAGATCGACATACACTGCGACACCGTGGCGCTCTCTATACCGCTAAATGACGATAAAATAGAAAATAATTGCTTATAAGTACTAAATATTATGATAAAAAGTAGCCTATGTTTTATCCAGGTTACAAAGTATCTTTTTGACAAATTCCATGCAAATCTGCTAAGCCTTTTTAGCGTGATTGAGTAACAAATTTAAATCAATAAGTACTATACTTAAGGAACGTTTTTACGTAAAAATAATGTACTTGGGTAGTTCTCTCGTTTTGTCCGAATTTGGCGTTTTTCCAATTATTATTTTTTGGAGCTATTGTATTGATATTGTTATGTGCATACTCATCTTATATATTATTCAACGAAAGGCATCTGTATATTAATGTTGTTTTAAAAAAAAAGGAGGCGAAATGTAATTAAGGTGTAGATGGAAATGAAATTTGTCTGGAAGGAAATGAAACGAAAATTGATGGAAATGAAACCTTATGAATCGCAATTTATGGAGGCCTAAGAATGTCTAGGCTATATTAAGGAAACATCTCATTTTGCTATTTACGGAGATATAATTACAGGTTTAGGTAGCAACGAAAAATATGTACATCAAATAAAAGGGAAGGAAAAAGAATAACAGAAAATTTCAAGCATCAAATTCGACACTTAAAGCTATGTCATATAAAAACATTTTGGTGAAATCCCTACATCCGCCCCCTCGGATACCTTTAGGTCGATCACTAACGCCTAGGGATCCGAACTAAACGACAAGCCGTCCTGTACCCATCATCCTGCATCAGCATCGGTTGAGGCGTTAAAACCGGTTGACCCAATCCTCACTGGCATAACACTTTATGGCCGCTTTCATTTGCCTGTGAAATCGTTCCACCAGGCCGTTCGCTGCAGCGTGATAGGCAGTCGTCATAATGTATTCAGCTTCTAGCATCTTAGACAGCCGACGAAAGGTATGTGATATGAACTGACGACCACTGTCAGTCGTTATTTGGGCATCCGAACCTGGACACTCAACCGGACAGAAATGCGTGGTTGATGGTTTCTGCCTTCATATCGGAAATGCGCCGAAACATCACCTCTGGCCAACGTGTAAAGCGGTCCACTGCCGCAAGGCAGTAATGGTAACCACGTGACACGGGAAGAGGACCAACCAAGTCAACGTAGGATGAAGGCGAAGCTTTCTGTTGGTGTAGCAAATTAAAGAACAGCTGAGTGAACATGCCCCGATACTTTATACATATAGCGTTGGCAATGTAGAAATGCTCTGGAACCATTTGCGGCAATCCTTCTTGATTCCGGGTCAAACGTAGCGCTGGGTGAGTAGCTTCACAGTAGCTTTACTACTTGGATGACAAAGACCATGGATAGGTAGAGTCAAAAACGTGACGAAAAAACTATGCACTCAAAAATGGTCGAGTGACTGGTCCTGCTGATATATCGCAGAAAACTAAATCACTGTAACTCCTCAAACGATCAGTTTTTTTGAACTGCAGCGATGACCCAGTTTCCAACAATTGCTTCAGTTCAGTATCATCGTTCTGAGCAGTGGCCAAAACTGAAAAATCCAGATTGCTTCAACTGGACGGGACAAAGCATAGCACAGATCAGAGCAGCAACGATGTTGTTCTCACCAGATATGTGACGGATGTCAAAATTTACGTAGAAAATAGAACAAAACTTTATGTTGTAGCCATTGTTGGAAATAATTATTTCTTACACTCAGTTCGGGCCCCGACACCAAATCCGGACGAAACGAGAGAACTACCCATATGTGGGTTAAATTTCTTCCATTCAACAATAGAACCTTACAGCTATCTCAAGTTAATAAACATATTAATTAAAATTATTTACACGACATTACTTTAGTGTTAAAACAAAGAAAATAGCTTTAAATCAATAAGTACAATACTTAATGAACGTTTTTACGTAAAAATAATCTTAACTAATGCCTATTATGTGCAGGGAAACTCGAAGCGGTGAGGTTCCCTAGAGATCTGTACACAATTGGACAGACAAACGTTGACGATCGCGTTTTTGTCGACATGACATGAGACAAAAGCCTTCTTAAGGCGCCTACAGACGTCTGGGGCTCACGCGTCGTCACGCCGCTCAAGTTAAACTTTAAATATACCTGCATAAAGTTCGGTTGCAACGCCGCGACGCGTGAGCGCAGGGATTGGGAATCTCCCATTCCCTATGTAACACTTTCGAATAGAGCCCCTGGTCTAGTTAAGAGCCGAATACACTATGTGCCTTCATTTAGGCACTAGAGACGACCTTGGAATCCCTATGTTCCACAAATTTCACCGGCTGCCTTAACCCCCTACCGGAACACAAAAGTGCGGTGCGGGACTGCTATTCGCCGGCAGGTTAGCGGGGAAAAACGCTGGTACCCCAGAGGGACCTAGCATCAGGCCCTACCACTAGCATGTAGTCAGTGTAATGAGCTCTTATGATATAATTTCCTTTCCGCGACGAATCGTTGCCTGCGGCCATGCCTGTGGCCGACTGATATTTCACATTTCAGTACGTTTTCACACCTAGCATCTGTGTTCTTCGAGCAAATGAACTATGAACATAAAATATATTTAGGACTGGGTTTTTTGTGATGTGACACTAGGCGCAGTAATTTTTATAACTTTTTTCGAAGTTTTTTTTTATATTAAGTACAGTTGACAGTGTTGCCACCAGATATATGGAAGCAAAACAAGGTGATCATAAATATATGAAAACGATCTTATTCTCAATTACGTTAGAGTGCATGTTCAGCTTGTTTGGTTCACATAGTATATCTGATGGCAACAGAACCGAAATAATTTCTCAAACTTCAATACGACTTCTCAGTACACTTGATTATCAATTCATCTCAATCATTTCATTGGGGTTGACATTATTCTATGGCATTGACAAAAAACTCAATAAACCACAACCTATCTGTCGTCGATAGGCGTCTTAACCAACGATATCGAAACGTTTAGCTCTACCCGCTCGGCCAAAACAATGGTTATTGGGGTGTTCCCATGCGCGGGCGCAGTCGCACGGCCCGCGGCGGGTGAGGGTCAAATGCTAATCATTGACCTTCAGTCATCGATACTGCCCGACAAAAAGTTGACGGTGTCGTTGACATTGTTGTGACAAAGAACTGGGTGCCACATTAGGATTTTCTTAGGAAAAAGGCAATTACGCAGCTCAAGTGTTATAGCTACCTAAAGATATTAAAGTTGACGTTTTCACACCATTGAATATCAACCACAACAACATCAACAATAACAGCAAGTTTATTAACTATAGCGTCTATAGCTAAACAGAGATCTCTTTCAGCGAAATTTCCGAATATCGTCCGTTATGTTATAGGTTATATTCGTCATCGTTCATTATTCGTTATACGTTTCCTTTTTTATTTCTATCTAATTTTAAGAAGAATGAGAAGTCAACTGAATATTTTCGATGACGTTTTTAGTCAATAGAAAAAACCATAAGCGCGTTTTTGTTGTCAGCAGCTCGTTTATCGCTGGCTGGCAGGAGATGTGCATATATATAGAAATACAGTGTAAACTCTTTATAACGAATTCCAAGGGACCGAGGGAAAGAAAATGTCTTTCGTTATAAAGAGATTTCGTTATACGAAGGGAAGAGAAAAAATAAATCAAATTTAACCAATTACAATAATTTCTAATAATACACGATCGGTGACGATGGTGCGTTTAGTAACTGAGACCAAAATTTCCTACAGACAATGGAATCTAAGAATAATGGCACACGTGTTAAGGCAATTAACAATTACAAAAGCGAGACGGCTGTTTATGACCTCAGGTATCTTTCTTAGAATTTCCGGCACCTCAAAAGATTTAGTTTTGTAAGCTGATTATAAAACAATTACACTGTTCAATATGTTGTTTATGTCTAAATATGAAAATATTTCGTCGTAATAGAGAATGGCTGTTGCGTTATAAAGATTGAATGAATGTATGGGTTTTGTGGTAAACCAACCAAATTGGACTAATTTCTACGTTATAGAAAGTTTATCGTTACAACGAACGACGTTATAGAGTTTACACTATAGTAAATATACTGGAACGTCTGGAACTAACTCTGGTACCAAAATCCGCTCCCGTCGGGTCTATTTCTAGCTCCATAACGAGTTATAGAGAGAGCAACAAGGTTTGGGAAAATCTGGAGTAAGTTTTGTTGCAGTTTGAGCTCAAATATTACTGTTTCGCCATTTGTAGTATTTTTAAATGTAAAAGGATTCACAAACAGGCAGTCGGCCCAGCTGATGGTAAGTGGTCACCGACCCCTATAGACATTTGTAACACCAGAAGCGTCACCAATGCATTTCCAATCTCAAAAGGGGAGGAGAATAGGGTGTAGGGGATAAGGGAGTCTAGGGGACATGGAATTAGGGAAGATGGGATAGATGGATAGGGAAGAGGAGAGTAGGCCGCCGGTCCTCTCACTCACTAGTGTATATAGTGAACTACATATTACTTCACGCCGATATTCTGTGAGAGTGTGGTTCTACCCCAGACGAGCCGCCCGATTCGATTCGATTCGATTGTAGTGACCACTCTAAAGACACCACTCGTACGTGCAGAGCAGTCGTGTGGCCTGTCGGAAGTGTAAATTGGGCAGTGAGGCGCCTTCTAATTGCATCACATGGTTACGTAACGAGAACATAGGGTTGACGCTGTTTAGCCACCGACATTAGTGACATTTACCTCCAACAGATCGATTATTGTTAACGCAGTGATGATACGAGACAAGGTCATTATATAGACTGAGAATCTCCTTACATTGTGGCATTTTGTGGCGTACTCCTTACATTGGAAAAGCTCTGTATGTGATCAATCAATATCCAGCCAGGAGACGCTTCAAATTTGTATACAAGCTAAGTCGGCAGCGACATCTATTATCGCATTTAACACTTATTTCGGGCGTACGCTGTTTTGTATGAAGGTTGTCATGGTTTATCTTACTTGTTCTATAGTTATGAATGTTATGATCATGAAATTAAGCGTGAGGACATTCTGTTCTAACGAATGAAATCACAATAGCTATTAGTTTGCTGCCTTTTAAGTTAAACGAAAATTTTCGTTTGCTTACGTGCAACCAATAAAGAAAAGTCGTTTACTTGTGAAACAAAGCATCTTATTTCGTACCTAGTCTATGGACATAAAAATTAGAGAAGGGAGTCAAAAATCTCTCAAACTAAGAATGTTATAAGTCACGCCGATGAAGTGGCAACACTGGCAACCCTGGCCAACCTTAAGGGCACCTAGGTGCTAAATGAGTGTAAACATAGTGGGACCTCAGATGGTGCGAGTCTCTACACAAACTGTGGAATATTATGAGATCTATGAATACCTTTAACTATATTATTTAACGTTTGAGAAATCATTGAACAACTGTGAAAATATTGGTTAATGATTACCTACAATACGACCTTAACTCTTTTATTCGATGCGAAGTGCAAACTAGAGTCTTTTCTTAGAGTTCCGAATCTCAAAAGGAAAAATCGGAGATCTTATAGAATCACTCGCGTGGCTGTCCGTCCGTCTGTCACAGGCAATTTGCTTCGAAACTACTTTACTGATTCAGATTATTATGGATTAAAATTGTCAATATTTACGCGCATACGAAGTTGCGGCCAAAACTAGTTAGTAAGATAAGATTATATGGCGCCTCGAATTGAAATAAAGTCGTTACATAATATCCACGTTGATAGTATAATAAGTAGTAAAATACTATACTATGATAGTAAGTCGTCATAGCAACGGCAGTAATAGGTACTCGTATTGACTCTTGCCAGCTGCGCATACGCTGCCATGTCGACGCAAGCTAAGTACTTCAAAAGGTGAGTCTAGAATTATTAAATCGAAACATGTTTTTCATTGGAATATTTCATGGTAAGTTACCAATGAAAAATTTTACTCATTATTATTATTAGTGATTTTTGGTGAAATTGGGTCTAATAATTCGAGATACTCAATTTTACCCACCCACAAAATCCTTCTAACAGACCGGTGCTGGGTGCACTACTCTTCTTATCACGCCAACGCGATTTTCAATATTCCTCGTATTAAAATTTTCATAATATTGTTTCAATAGATACCTATACCAACTAAACTTTTACACCTTAATAGCTCCAATAATTAACGTTCTTTTAAGTACAGATTAATGAAAACATCGGGGAATGCATGGACTGCTATCACGCTGTCATCAGTCATCGTCGTCATACATCGTATACACATCAATCAATATTCCACCATCGACGCCGCATTATGATGGCTTGAGTGAAGCATCTCACCGAAGTTGCGAAGGAATTCGGAAATAATTAGTTGTACAGTAAAAATACTAACTTTCATACCATTATAACTAATGAATATTGTGGAAGTGAATCATCTGATCTATCTCAAGATGTTTAGGTTGCAGAGTAGTGGAGATCCGAAACAATCAAATCCTTTTGCAGTAAAGTAAATACATTTCAGGACAGTTAAAATCATACGAGTAGCTCACTCGGGAATAGTTAAGTATGTATGAAAACCATAGTAGGTAATTAATAAGTAATAACGGTAATATACTCGTATTACCTCAAATTTCCCAGTAAGGGATTTCCGCTGAAAACATTACACCTGTAGCTGCAATCACAACACAATTGGAGCTCAGACATTGTCATGAAATTCACTGATTAATATAAAAATAATGCTGCATAATGCTGCCGCCGCCGGAGACGGAGTACGTGCGTCGAATAGCCGCCGTCAACTCCCGCGCAGGTCTCAATGAAGTGACGTCACTTGGGTGACTCGCGTCGCGTAGCCTCATAGAATAAGGGTGTTTGCGAACATTATTCGTTTTTAGAGCCTTATAATGGCAAAAACGGTTTTCTATTACAGGCCGAAAAGGCCTCACTCAGCATGAGTAATAAATTATGATTCCATATTTGTATTGTGGAACCACCTACTAATATTGGTAAACTAGCTTTTTCCCGCAACTTCGTATGCGCAGAAAGTTTAAAATGAAAAATCCCGTTTTTTCCGTTCCCGTGGGAATTTAGAGAAATCCTTTCCGAATTGACGTAGGCATCCTTAGCGGATGCCTACGTCATAACATCTACCTGCATGCCAAATTTCAGCCCGATCCGTCCAGTGGTTTGGGCTGTGCGTTGATAGATCACTATGTCTGTCAGTCACCTTTGAGTTTTATATATTTTTATTATTTATGTGAGGGGACGACTGCCTGGTTTCAGTCGGGTGATCGGTCCTCCATTCGGAACCATTTCACCCATTTCCCCGGTCTCCCCTGGGATTACGGGTTATCCGCTCCCAGCGCCGTTGCCCCGTCGAACCTTCCTGTAGCCTTGCAGAATCCTATTATCTTTCCTATCGTTAGGTCTTGTAGGTCATCTTCATCTAGCGTGTCTCTTCCGGTTCTTTCCCATCTCGCCATTGCGTATGATGGGCATTTCGCTAGTAGATGTATTCCCGTTTCTTCTTCGCCACATTCTGGGCATCTTGGGTCATCTTTTATCTTCAGAATAGTTAGGTGTCTGTTCAGTGTACAGTGTCCTGTAATTATTCCGATAGCTAGTCTTAGATTGTTCCTGCTGTGTCCTATGGCTTGTGCCGTTCTTTTCCTGTCTATGTTTTTTATGAAGATCTTTGATTGTCTGTGACCCTCTAGACCTTGCCATCTTCGGTTTGCTTCTTGTATTGCATTGCGCCGCGTTACTCCTTTTGTGATGTTGTGGGCTATGGGCAGTCTCGGTTCTGGCCCCACAAAAGTTTCGTCGGCTCCTTTTCTGGCCAATTCGTCAGCCGTTTCGTTCCCGGTATTGCCCTCATGTCCAGTTTATATATTTAGATTTCGTTCGCAAAGATCTAGAAAACCCCATAGCCCTGAATTGTGAAAATGGAAAATATTTTCAAAGTTAATTGTGTTTTTATATTTATGGTTTAAGTATCCCACAGAGGCCCTTTTATTAGGGTTCCGTAGCCAAATGGCAAAAAACGGAACCCTTATGGATTCGTCATGTCTGCCTGTCCGCCCGTCCGCATGTCACAGCCACTTTTTTCCGAAACTCTAAGAACTATACTGTTGAAACTTGGTAAGTAGGTGTATTCTGTAAACCGCATTAAGATTTTCACACAAATGTAGAAAAAAAAACAATAAATTTTGGGGTTCCCCAGACTTAGAACTAAAACTCGTTTTTTTTTATCAAACCCATACGTGTGGGGTATCTATGGATAGGTCTTCTAGAATGATATTGAGGTATCTTATATCATTTTTTTCTAAACTGAATAGTTTGCGTGGGAGACACTTCCAAAGTGGTAAAATGTGTCCCCTCCCCTGTAACTTCTAAAATAAGAGAATGATAAAACTAAAAAAAATATATGATGTACATACATTACCATGCAAACTTCCACCGAAAATTGGTTTGAATGAGATCTAGTAAGTAGTTTTTTTTAATACGTCATAAATCGTAAACCTCAATTTACCTTACACTATTATTAAAACATCGATCATAGTTACAACGAACTACAAGAACTTTTATATTATGTTACGGAATCTTTCATGGACGAGTCCGACTCGCACTTGGCCGCTTTTTTTATCTCCAACTAATCCAAAGTCGTCAAAACCTAGTCTTAACATATATATTAAAAGATTTGCTGCGACGTAGGTTTGAAGGGAAAAATAAATACACTGCGACTTACAAATTCATAACTAAAAAGAGTAAGTATGCCTTGTTAGTATGCTATGCAGCTTGCATGTCAGGTTTTTGACCCTTTGCATATCGTGGCAACCCTGGCCGGATGCGTTTTAAAAATGGCGCTAGCGTCTGGACGGCGTCTGCGCAGCGTATGCGGCTCGCATCCCGCCCTTCCGCCGACTGGCTGAATGCGAATGTCAGGAAAGGGCATAAGAGCAATGCACTGGCAACACTGCGGCGACATTGGCTAAATGGTAAAAAAATCAGATATGACACCTGTCTAGATCGATTTGTCGCCTCCGTAATCCCCTACATTCCACGTCCAAATAGTTAGAGCCGTTTCGGAGATCGCTTCGATAAATAAATAAAGAAAAATAAATAAATAACATTTTTTTTTCCTTTTGGTCACTCCTACATAAGACATAAGGAGGTTTGGAATATGTATTGCGTCGCCAGCTTGAGAACTATTATTTGATTACCTACCTCTATGCTAGTCTAGTATTTAAATTTTAAACATTTAAATACAGGAAGGTTTAACGGGGCGACGGCAGCGGGAGCGGAAAACTTACGGATTACCCGTAATCCCAGGGGAGACCGAGTAAATGAGTGAAATGGTTCCGAATGGAAGACCGATCACCCGACTGAAACCAGGCAGTTGTCCCCGTTTGTAATGAATAATAATAAAGCTAGTAATTTCACCGGCTCTCTACTCTAACAGTGCCGAGCACTGCCATTTGACAGAGGGTATTTAAAAATTGCTTCTACTTATGATAGCCACCCTTGAAAGAACTGATTACACATCGGCGAAGCCAAAAGGAGGGTGAATGACAAATATTGAAGATAAACAAACTTGCTCGAGTAAACGGGACTTACCCAAACGTAGTTATTTGTGAATTAAGTCGTATTGCAACGCTAAAACGTTTAAGACAGAAAATATCTTGCATTTGGACTTGTGTCGTTCTTGTATTAAGACGCTGCCAAGAGCTAATGACCTTGAGCAATCGAAGCAGGCAACTGTCTCAGCGGAGAATGTCTGTTTGCATTGGAGGGAGCGAGAAGCACGACCGTGGCATGTGGGCGATATACGTAGAAAATCGGAAAAATCAAGATGAAAAAAAAAACTCACATTACATGAACAATATAAATCAGTAAACGTTTTAGTATGATGAGTATGATAGAATAGTGTATTTAATAATTGACATCCACATAAACATATAGAACCATTTAAATAGGATTAGGAGAGGACACTTCACGATTTTTTTAAATCGAAATAATTTCATGAAATCCTATTTATGAAACAGCAAGTTTTTCAAGTATATAATGAATATTAACATACATTGTACTCGCCTTGCAAAATTAAATAGTTTTCGTTTAAATACTGTTTAAAGAAAGACAATTTAGATGCAATTTAGGTCTTGTCAGCGCCTTAATCGGACCAACTGTTTCAAAACTTTTAAACATCAGTTCAAACTTCTGATATTCCATGCTGTTCACATTAAATCGATAAGCTTGTTCAATATTTGTAGCCGGAAATCAGTAGGTGTGGCTATTGGATCACGATAGTGATATTTGTCAAGCGCTCGATTAATTTACGATAAATAAACAGATATGTTTTCCCATGAAACAAACTGTTTTACACCTTGACGCGACGGGACAAGCTTCAAATCGACGTCGGCGAGAATTTAATTTGAATTCATGACTTTAGAATCTAGATGAAGTGTTCAATAACCACGCCATTCTAAGAAGTCAATATTTTAGTAAGATTATGGCTATATTAAATTACTAACTAAAATACGAGTTGACCCGGTGAAATTCATATCACCACTAAGGCGATTCCCATACTAACATTTTTCTAGATGTTCCTTTTGATTCTTCCCGATATTTTCTTTAATCACAGTCAGTAAAATGTAAAAAAATCAGCAGTATCGGTTGAGCCGTTCTAAGTTTTAGCAAGACTCAGTATGTATGACGATGACGAATAAGTAATTTAATAGAATAAGTATTGCATTTAAAACGAATGTAACGTAGGAGCATATCTCTGTTTATGTTTTTGTCATAAAAACAAATCTGGGCGTCAATAATTTTTAAAACATTCGCAATAGGAATGTTGGTTGGATTGAAATTTTCTTAAACGTTGCGTCACCTACTTAAATCGAAATCTTCATGAATAATTGTTTTCACACTGTGCTACTTAGATATTCAAATGTTAACATTGTAGAAGCTCCTACAACAAGAACTGCAACAAGTTTCAGGATCAGCACACTCAAAACCAATATTGAAATACGAGGGGTGATCCAAAAGTAATGAAAACTGAATACTTATTGAATCGGATTAAAATAAATAGGTATGCCGTTACTGGCCATAAAGACTGCTTAGTAAATAATAAAAAAAAAAAGTATCTGTCAGAGAGTTGCAGCTGTTTTTTCACGAGCAGTCGGAACAATAACGCAAAAATGGAGAAAACTGAGGTGAGAGCGGTTATTAAATACTTCTGTTTGAAAAAAATGTGTACTAAAGATATGTACGCTGAATTAATGGGAACACTGGGCGAGTCCGCTCCACCGTATTCCACAGTGGCACGGTGATCAAAGGAGTTTAACTTGGGAAGAACATCCACTCAAGATGAACATCGCGAAGGCCGTCCATCTGACGCCATTACTGGAGAAAACGTCGAAAAAATTCATGATCTCGTTTTAACAGATAGAAGGATGACTATCAGGCATCTAGTTGAGCTCACAGGCATCTCGTATGGCAGCATTCAAAGAATCTTAACTGATGAACTACACATGAAAAAAGTCTCCGCTCGTTGGGTGCCTAGAATGTTAACGGCTGAACAAAAGAAAATACGATGTGAGATTTCGAAGTCTAATCTTGACAAATAATAAACTGATCCCGAAACATTTTTGCGTCGGTTTGTAACCATGGACGAGTCTTGGATCCACCATTTCGATCCCGAGACCAAACAGCAATCCATGACCTGGAAGCGAGCGTCTTCCCCTACACCGAAGAAATTCAAGGTAGCAAGCTCCGCTGGTAAGGTCATGGCTTCAGTGTTTTGGGATGCCGAGGGAGTCATAATGATCGAATACCTGGAAAAATGAACGACTATTACGGGCTCCTACTACGCTGACCAAATACGCAGATTGAGAGAGGCAATCAAAGAAAAGCGGCGGGGTAAACTTCGAGCTGGCATCCTGTTTCACCAGGACAACGCACCGCCCCACAAGGCCGGCGTTGCAATGGCTGCCATCCGTGATTCAGGGTTCGAATTGCTGGAACACCCCCCATATTCGCCAGACCTAGCCCCCAGCGACTTTTATCTCTTTCCACGGCTGAAGGAAGATCTTAGAGGCAACAAATTTTTAAATGATGGCGAGGTAATGGCCGCTTTGGAGGCATTTTTTGAGGGTCAAGAAAAAGATTTTTTTTTAAAGGAATTCGTGGTCTGGAGAAACGATGGTCTAAGTGTGTAGACTTGGAAGGAGATTACGTAGAAAAATACATTATTTTATTGAACATTTTACGTGTCTTTCATACTGATTTGCATTACTTTTGGATCACCCCTAGTATTTGTTCCTTGCAATAAATATTTAACGTTTCAATAATTTGTTTAGGCATGTGTTAGTTTCGTAATAAATGTCTCTTTCTCCCAATACTATTATTTTACATAGCATGATCGATTTATTTTTTCTACCACGTGATAAAGAACGTTACTTACTCACAGTTTTGATCATCGATAGTTTCGATATCAAGTTAATAGTAATTATTTTTCGGTCAGCAACAAAGACAGTCTAACTGTATATGTCATATTGTGACTGATCGTAATAGATTAGGCTTATCGTCTTTATCATAATTTATAGGTAATTGGAGTTAGAAGATTATAAAATAGGAGCCTAGTCGTCCTACTAGGAGAGATAAACTGGTTTCAATTTATTTGCCTTTTTTATGTCCTTTTTTTTCCAGAACTAGGTATGTAGGTACGTTTTATTACATATAGGTCCAATAAGTAATTGAGTTTCGGTACTTTAAAAAAATTTAAGATACTTGCACTCGATTAATTAGTTCCTGAAATCTACTTACTTAAAATATATTTATTTAAGCCAAACTAATCATCCTTAAATTTCCGATATCAGAAGAACGATAGAATAGCATAGACGTATCTCCTAGTTATGCAATATTGTTCCTTTGCCGCACATAGTCTGTATTGACTATCACGCAGAATGCACACTTGTGTCCACTGAAAGGGTGAAGGGATTAAACATCCTAGATGCGACAACGTCTACATAATCTACCTACAGATCCATTAAAACAAGGATATGAAGAAAAGATAATTAAAACTACGACAGCTTTTTACCTGCTCTTGTACCCATTTATGGTGACATTTAGGAAGGTACTCAAAGCGTCAAAGAGGGTCTTCTGATCTTCTTTCACAATATCTGATAAACAAGGAGATACGGGAATACGCATCGCATCCTAAGTCAGATTTTTCAATCGTCAAATATTTTTTATTCTTGGAATAGTTTGTATGGACTTGAATATATTTTATCGAACGATTGCAAAATCAGCCCTTAGTTAGCTAATGTGAACTATAGGTAAAATATCCACTAAAAAATATACCACTTGGGCCTCATACCAAGAGACATGTCTCGCCGTTTTCGTCGCTCTTGCAAGTTCGTTTTGGCGCGACTGTATCGAAGGTTTCTGAAAAAAACCCTCACCAGATGGCGCGTTGAGCCAACGGGTCCAAATAGCTGTCAAACCGTGTGTATATGAAGTATTTTTTATTCAAGGTCATTTTTAACTCAAAGTTACAGCATTTCACATTATTCTCGCAATATTTTATTACTGTGAAAATTTAAAGGGGTTTTTTTCTAATAAATTAGTGTGTAGTACTATATTTTTCTGTTCTATCAAATTCATTTTTATTTCTATTTGAATTTGAACATTAATTCAGTTCTGAATTTTGGTCATAAGATGTAGGTGAGTTTCTCTTTTAAGCCCTATTAAAACGGAAATTCGAGAATCGGACATTAAACCTGGTAGAAAAAAAGTGCAAATGAGGGTATTTGTTCTGTTTTTTTTTTTTGGCTCCAGTCATCATTTTAGTTGGCTGGCACTATGCAAAATCACAAGTCTCTTTTGTTAGAATGGTTTTTCTAGTCTCTGACAAGCGTTTTGAACAACACCTATTTATTCTTTGTCATTACTTTACAAAGCGCCGTGTTATATCAGTTGTTCTCATAAGACGCCATGATATAGGTTACTTTACTATAGTACCTCAGCCAGGCAACTTTCAACATTATATCGATGGCGAAAATGTTGAATTTCGGAAATATATAAAAGGCTGTAAATAAAATGTAGTCTTTGCGTTAGGCATATAAATTTCTTTCGCGTTAGGTGAACGTATTCACATGTTGTAGATTTTTTTTGTACCAATGGTATAGGCAAACGAGCGCACAGCCCACCTGATTGGTAAGTGGTCAAGTGGTCACTGCGGCTCATGGACACCGAAATCCTATTATCCCCCAATAAGCCATAAGATCTTGAATGCGTTGCCTACCCTGAAGCCTAAGATGGAATGCCTCTGTGCCAGAAATTTCACTGGCTGCCTTTAACCCCCTACCATTTCAAAATTTAGTTAATGATCAGTTTAGTTTGGTTCTAACAACTAAAAGTATTTTTTTTAATGAAGCAGGTAAGTAGTGATAGTAAATATTTTTAAGTCATCCATAGCCGTAAAGTGTGATTTTCTGCCCGCTACGCGGAGAGAAAATCTCACTTCTTGGCCAAGGCAAGACCTAAAACTTTTGACAAACCACGGGCGGTAATTCGTAAAGCCCCAGATCGCATATTTATGGCCCTCACCTTCGGTTCGGGCCCCAGAAACCTGCGATCTGGAACATTTACGAATTCACCACCCTAGGTCTGTAATGTACTATTACGTCACCCATGGCCGTAAAGTGTGATTTTCTGCCCGCTACGCGGAGAGAAAATCTCACTTTCTGGCCAAGGCAAGACGTAAAACTTTTTACGTCACCCATGGCCGTAAAGTGTGATTTTCTGCCCGCTACGCGGAAAGAAAATCTCACTTTCTGGCCAAGGCAAGACGTAAAACTTTTGACAAACCACGGGCGGTAATTCGTAAAGTCCCAGATCGCATATTTATGGCCCTCACCTTCGGTTCGGGTCACAAGCACCTGCGATCTGGGACATTAACGAATTATTCGCCCTAGGTCTGTAATGTACTATTAATTATCTTACGTGTTGTTTATAGAATTTTAAAGTGTGAAACACGTACCAACATCATTCTCGTTTTCGCGTTAATGATTTGATTACGAGCGACCGAGCTTTGCTCGGGTGAAAATGGCTAAAACCGAGTTTTCTTAGATATGGGACCTACTTAGATCGATTTTTTGCCCCCGTAAACCCCTATATTCCAAATTTCGTTCAAATCTTTACAGCCGTTTCTGAGATAGCTTGTATAAATAAATAAACCGAGAAATATAAAAGTTTAGGGCGTTTAAAGGATAAGATTAGTAGAGTGCCTTTTGTCCAAGTTGAAAATTGAAAAGTTAAATTTTACGCCCCCGGAATCAGTTACCGAGAATAGTCTTTTTCATCCGCTCATAAATTAGTGTTGTCTGTTCTATTTAGGATTCAACCCGCCCGATCGATACCACTAAATACTATTAGTAGTACCTACTATTAAATATTCTGTGCCACTAAGTCTAGAGTATTTCTGACCCCCGACGACGTCTCAGATTCTGGTCTGATTTCGTACTAGTATTGTAATAATTTAGTAATAGACAGTGAATACTATGTGCCTAGTAGAACATTGACCATTGACTAGAAACCGTCGCATATTTAATGGAGCTTAGGAGATGGCTTCGTTGTTAAGTTAGAGAACACCAAAATGTTGTTCTGAAAAGGTATAACGACATGAGAGATTCGTTCATTTAAGATCTCGGACAAAAATACGATATTTTAAACGCTCAGCGGAAAATGACTAAAATAAAGAAAAACAACTTAATTTAAACGAAACTTTGTTGACATGATAACGCGATTGTAACATCACGCCCGAGACACGTATCTCGCAACCGGACCGTCTCGCCAATAAACCTATATATTTCAAAATATAGGACAGACCAGAAGAAAGCTAGTTAAACTATTTTCGTCCAGTTGCCGGTTGCAGCGGGGTAGATACGTGAACGGACGCACATTCACATCTCGCTGATTCTCGCGACAATCGTGGGCGGCGACGACTTGCCAACTAGGCCAAAATGTCTCCATGACCACCTACCACTGCACCAGAATATCACCAACTTACTTTACATTGCTTGCTTCGTTCACAGACATGAAACTACAATCCAGCAAAGATGCGCAGTGGATAGCGAGGGTTCTAGAAAAATTGAAGAAAATTTCTCCACAACGTTCTTAAATTGAGAAGTTTCCATTGTTTTGTCTGTTGGATTGTGCAACCAACCGTAAAATGTTTCCTTGTCACTGGCTGGAAATAGGACGCTTAGCGCTAATTGTTTCGTAATGAGGATATCGCATATTCGCATTTCGAAATTTAAAATCAGAATCCTTCGCGACCTTCCAATAAGGAAGGCTTTTGAGTTGTTTTGAGTTTGATAGCAACGCGATTGCTTTCTATTCGAAGTTGAATGAAAAACGTAGGAAATTAAAAAGTCACTCCGTACCGCATCCGTATCCAACTTCGCCGGTTAATCTCACGCCATTAAATTACGAGTAAAAGTATGACAGATGGCGATAACGCACGGCGTTCGTAAACAAAGCTGAGAATACAATTTGCTTTGTACGTTGAAGTATTATAATACTACCTACTTATTCAATTAAACAACCTGAAGGCACTAAAAAAATGGTGTTATCATGTTACGAAAATTAAACCGCCTACAGGTATGCACAAGTAGCGAACAATTCTGAAAAACTGTTCCAATTCGAAGGCTAAATTGAACAAAGGCATTAATGATTTACCCACTGTCAGATGATTTGTACAAGTGGCATTTCTGTATAGAATCCACGCGTAAGTACTGTTCTGAAGAGTCAAGCAGGCCGACGAGGTCATGTTCCTTTATTTTATGTAGAGTACTATTATACAGGGTGACACATTGATTGAACGTAATCCATATACCTACATATCCATATTTATAATATTATAAATGCGAAAGTAGCTCTGTCTGTCTGCCTGTCTATTACCTCTTCACGCTTCAACCGCTGGACCGATTGAGATGAAATTTGGAATGGAGATAGTTGGGGTCCCGGGAAAAGGCTACTTTTTATCCCGGAAAAACGCATAATTCCCGCGGGAACGCGATAACCGAATTCCACGCGGGCGAAGTCGCGGGCAGAAGCTAGTAGGTACAAAATGTGTTTTTCAATCTCATCTCCCTGGTGCTAAAGCCCTCTGCTAAGTCTCGTGTAGTTAAAATTATCTTAATTAATTAGTATCATTGTTTTAATTAATACAATTTTTTTGCTTGCATAATGATTACCCTAGCAGAAAAGAGGTTGGACCTAGTTTTGTAGTAGACACTACTACTACAGCCTATATTTGCGTCTCACTGCTGGGCACAGGCCTCCCCTCATCATGAGAGGGTTGGGGCTATAGTCCCCACGCGGGCCCAGTGCGGATCGGGGACTTCACACACATCTTTGAATTACTTCGCGGATGCGTGCAGGTTTCCTCACGATGTTTTCCTTCACCGAAAAGCTCATGGTAAATTCAAATTGAATTGAAAAGAATAGTTATCTAATAATGCCTCCTGCTTATTACTATTTACTGCGTTTGGTGACGGCAGAGCTTCATTTTACATCGCAGAGTTCACGTCGCATCGCATCGCAGTTTCAAGAGCGATGATACCCGGAGTCTCCAATTCCCACACTGCAATTGATCGACAAGGCCTATGTCCAGCAGTGGACGTCCTTCGGCTGAAATGATGACGATGATGAATTGATCAACTCTTGTGTGCAGAATTTAAGAGACTATGGACAATTCACAGTTCCGCTTCATGCTCAAGTTAGAGCCAGAGACACCCGCCCCAGATACCCCGAGGCGTTTAAAACAGGAGTTTTAAGAGTGACGTCATTATGGGTGACCACACTTCAAGGTTCTGATGTACCTATTTAATCTGTTAGCAAATAAGCAAAAGTTAATTGAGATCAATTTTAATAATTCGATTTGGCATTGCGCTACGTCCCTTTTCGTTTCATCATCATCATCATCATTTCAGCCGAAAGACGTCCACTGCTGGACATAGGCCTCCCCCAAGGCTCGCCACTCAGACCGGTCCTGTGCTACTTGCTTTCACCGGTTTCCCGCGACCTTCACGAGGTCGTCGCTCCATCTTGTTGGAGGCCTACCGACAGCTCGCCTCCCGGTTCGCGGGCGCCACTCGAGAACTTTCCGGCCCCATCGGCCATCAGTCCTGCGAGCAATGTGCCTTTTCGTTTACTAAGCCGAAATCAATTATTTTGTATTACGTTCAATGTGTCACCCTGTTCTCATATTCTGTGATGTAGGCTACGCATTCGAATTCAAACCGATGAGAACAAATGTAATCGGCTTGACGTCAATGCGTAAAGTAATTTATTCATTTGCTAAAAGATGTTGGTCAAATGGTCACATTCCACGCCCATCATTTTTATCGAAAGAACGAATATTATCGAAACACGTCTAATATTACCGTGATACCAAGGGCCTGGTGCTAGGTTCGTCCGTGGTACCACACCACCGTCTTTCTCGCTAACCTATAACCTGAACACTGTCGTGTTCCGGTAGGGGGTTAAAGCAGCCGGTGAAATTTCTGGCACAGAGGCAACGCATTCGTGATCTTATGGTTGCTTAATGGGGGATCATAGGATTTCATGTGTCCATGGGCCGCAGTGCCAGTGATCACTTACCATCAGTTGGGCTGTGCGCTCGTTTGCCTATACCAATGATATAAAAAAGATATAGCCCAAACCCTCTCGTGATGAGAGGAGGCCTGTGCCCAGCAGTGGAATGCAAATAGGCTGTAGGTAGTAAGTAATACCATAAATACAGAACCCTAGAAAAATTTTGCTTTATTTTTACACCCAAAAATTGAGCACTGCTTTCGATGGTCTGAAAGCAGGTGCGGCCATTCCACGTAATAACTTGCGCAGCAAGCGTGTATCGATCAAGCATCGATAGAAAATACAAGATCAATCGGCCAACAAACATCAATCGATCTCCGTTGGTATCGATCATTGATCTTGCCCGATTGGTCGCTATGGTAAGACAAGGCGACAAAGTACCGACACAGCCAACCATGCAGGTATTGATCACACTGATTACAGAAAATAATGTCTTTATTTTAGACCCAGTAACGACGGGCGATGTATTTTCTTTCAACACTTGTTCGAATCAGGATGCCAAGGTAAGAATTATAGGTATCCATACTAATTTAGAGATCTTCTACTATCTAAAGTCCCGCCCCTTCTCCAAAATTCAAAACGCTTCAATGTATTTAAAAAGCGCCACCAACACTCTCAACATATGTGTGCGTGCTGAGACAGCCATCAACTATACGTTGAGAGTGTTGGTGGTGCTTTTTAAACAACAATAAAAAAATTGAAGCGTTTTGAAATGTGAAGGCGCGGGGCTTTAGATATTGAAGATCTCTACTAATATTATAAACGTGAAAGTGTGTTTTTTTCTTTGTCCTTCCTTCACGTCCCAACGAGTGGACCGATTTGGATGAAATTTGGTACGGGGATAGTTTGAGACCCGGGCAATAACATAGGATATGTATAGGATACTTTTTATCCCGATGTTTCCACGGGAACGGGTCAAACCAATTTTTCAATACTTCTATAACTGTAGCTGTCTATATGTATAGTATCATCGGGTACGCAAATGCCATGTCGCGGGACGAAGTTCGCGGGCATCGGCTAGTTGGATTTATGCAGTGTTACAAAGCTATGTGACATCATGGGAGGCCCTTGCGGCCCTATAGTTGTCTCCACCAAATCCCCTCACAGCCACCCCTTCACTACAAACATTTAGGTTAACATACTTGACCGTCACATGTCTTTGCTAGCCCATCCATTAATAAACATTGTTTCATTCACCCAATGATCCTTCCACTAATACCTTGATGTACGTTTACTTAGCTTTCCTCATGACTTGCTCCAGAAGAATAAAACCATATATCCTTGCTTGATGACCAGGCAAACTTGCTTCTTGTCTAAATGCCTTTCCCGCTATGTATAGCGTCTCAGCGTCTCCATTTGTCTGACTGAGTTCGTCGCCGCCAGTGTTCTACGTTCAGAAATCACGAATATAAGTATATTCGTGATAGGTACGAGTAGTTACGTTTTCTTTCGCAAACTACATATTGCCACCAAATTTCGAAAATAATAGCGGAGCGGAGATGTTGTCTAAAATACATTTTGTTTGTATCTCATGCATTCAAAATACATTTTTCTTCCTCCACCAAAGCTCAATCTGGTGCAAAATTTTGTAGCGCCAGCGCCACGTGTATTACGCATTGAATATTTACTTAGAATTTCACATTTACTTTTATAAAATCTTCGAGGTCACAATTGACGTAAAAATTCAGTATTGGCGAATAATCATTATGATGGCCACAAGCTGTGCAAATGACAATTAACCTTACTCCTTAGAACAATCGTTTTCAGATTTCTTTTGACAAATTGTGATCATGACTCACCTAGCAACACGGTGATTACGTAATTAAATTGAAATCAGAAACGGTTTTCTTTGTACGAGATGATCTAGAAATTATTCTTCCGTGGTATTCGAAGGCCTGCTGTGATCGATCGCGAATGTCTGGAACAGATTACGCGGGTCGCGCGCGACTGTCGCGCGCGAGTCGCGCGACCAATGGGAGCAACCGGACGGCCGCTAGCTACGGCCACACGCATGTCGCAGTGTCGCTGCCTAGGACTTCACAATATACCACCGTAAGCATAACTTAATTGTATTTTTTGTTGGACTTTTTAATTTATCGAATCATACTTTGCGAGGACGAGAAAAAACATCTTTGTCTTTCGCAATGTCGTCTTTTCCCACAATGCAAGTAAACATAAAAGCAAACCATAAAAATGAGTTGCATTTTAAAATTGCTTCGCACTGAGCATGCGCTAATGGTTTATACAAGTACTGGTGTAACAGCCCACCCTCGAGGGAAAACAGTGGAATCGTGTAAAAAATCGAGTTAAGTATTTATTTGGATTTTGCCAATTGAGTCAAAAACAACTTCAAGGCACCAATTGGCAAATTTGTGTTTGAATAATTAGCAGGACGTTTTATCTATTTTTTTGTGAATTTATTACTTAAAAGTAGGTAACTATAAGTACTTCACACTCGTAGGTACTGTAAAAATAGAAGCCGCTAAAGGGCAGAATAAATATAAAATTACTTATATGTCCTATCCTATGTATTATTTCTCAAGATTGATAAAGCTCTAACCATGTCATTACCGGTAACTTCCCGTCCGCACTGAACTGACCAACGGTAAAACAGTGTATACCATAGACGTAAATAATATAGACCCGGTCTAACGTACACGTAATATGTCCCCACTTCCACGGTGTCCAATCCAAAGTTCTGTCACCGAGCGTGCGTGACAATAAGCGTTTTAAAAAAAACTTTTTTCGAAACTGTTTCTCAGTATCGAAAAACTCGTCTCGTTGTTGAAAAAATGTGACCCAGCTTTAGTGTCACGATATAAGTTTAACTTTGTATTGGACACCAATGAAGTGGGGAAACATGACATGTATCTACGTTAGGCCGGGTCCATACGAAGTATTATTTATGTCTATGGTGTATACATACACTTGGCAAAGAAATTTCACGGTCACCAATCATGCGCAGGGGAAGTGCCATATTGGGCTCCCCACTTCCATTGCAGAGGAAAAAATACAACACTGTTTCATCATCAAGAATTTCCCACAAATAAGTCATTAAAGTTTCTATTTAAGGCTTCAACCATGCCTGGTGGGTACGACAGGCAAAGTAAAACAGAAAAGCTTTTTCAAGTTTAGTGAGGTGTAATTTTTCGTAAGTAAATCATCAGATTTACTAATTTCTGCTCTTAGAACTAATTTCTGCTCCTTCCATGATCAATGGCTATCAAGCCATTGATCATGGAAGGAGCAGAAATTAGTTTTCAATAACTGTTTAACCCCTGGCAGAAATTAGTAAATCTGATGATTTACTTACGAAAAATTACACGTCACTAAACTTGAAAAAGCTTTTCTGTTTTACTTTGCCTGATTTAAGCTCCATAGTGGCGCAGTTTATATATTTACACCAGAGCAGTTCCACATGACATTGTAAAGCCCGCCAAGGAAGGCCTTTGCCCGGGCAACGTTCTAAGTTATAAAGTAACTTTAGTGCTCGCCACACGTTCTTGCAAAATTTGTTTAGTCCGGAAACTCTTTTCGTTCCTTGCCGCAGCGCATGCGCTTTATTCGGTCCATGAATTAATTATATCACACACATACTTAGAACAATACGTGGTCGCCAAATGATATCATTCGGTAGATTTACAAATGAACTTTGATATGTGATTTAAATGATTCATTGAAGATGATACATAAACTCTCAAGTGTGCCCAGCAGTCGGACTTGAAATTAGCTATTGTCGTGTTTAAGATTTTCTTCATTTACTTACTTTTCGAAGGAGAGGATCTCAATGTAAAGTTTCTTAGTAGTAAGAAACTTAAAGCTTGCCTTTAGAGAATGTCCTGAATTTTGAGTTACCTTCGCTGGAAGCCTTATCGTCTCGAATTAATATTTGAAATCCCGTCAAAGCAAAAGTAGAAAACAGCGCCCTATTAAAACTTCCAAGAAGTGTTTCCACACACGTCATTCCACCACCTAGCAAACAGACCCAGGGAACTGCAACTGCATATTTACGTGCAGCGGTTATCTATGTGGATTCGCTCATAACTGATAAGGCTTGTTTTGCGGGCGACTTACTGCGAACAGTCCGTATCGATCTTTACTATCGGCGCATGGTAGAACATATTTATTATTATTATTATTATGAGCCCGTTCTGTCCCACTGCTGAGCAAAGGCCTCCCCCCACTTTTTCCACTGCTCTCGGTCTTGCGCAGTCTCTGGCCAATTCTTTAAAAAGGAATCAATTTCATCCCGCCATCGCCGACGAGGTCTGCCTCGTCTCCGATTGGAATTGTGGGGCTTCCACTGGGTGGTTACTTTGGCCCATAATTCGTTCGGCATGCGGCAGATATGACCAGCCCAGTCCCATTTCAGTTTGGCCGCCTTCTGAGCCACGTCAACTATTTGCGTCTTGGAGCGTAGGGTAGTGTTCCGGATACGATCCCTACGTTTAACACCTAATATGCTACGCTCCATGGCCCGTTGACAAACTCCAAGCTTGAACTTCTGAGAATCTGTCAAAGACCAAGTTTGAGCGCCGTAGGTGAGAATTGGAAGTATGCACATGTCCATGAGTTTCCGCTTGAGACACATAGGCAAATCGCCTTTCATTAAGTGTTTCATGGACCAATAGCTCTTCCAGGCATTACCAGTCCGTCGTTCAATCTCTTTTTCCTGTCTTGCCTGGAAAGAAACTAATTGGCCCAAATACAGATACTCATGGACATATGCAATTTGTTCTCCGTTTATCTCAATCCTACGGTGTGCGCTGTTGCTCATAAGTTTGGTCTTTGACATATTCATCTTTAGTCCCACTTCGGAGCTTGCCAAGCTTAGATCTTCAAGCATGTCTCTGAGGTCAGTAGCTGTGGATGAGAATAGGACGATATCGTCGGCGAAACGAAGATTAGTCAATCTTTTTTCGCCGACAAGTACGCCCCTCTCCTCCCAGCGCGGCGCAAACTTCCGAAAGACGTGTTCTAGGGTGCTGGTGAACAGTTTTGGCGATAGCGGGTCGCCTTGTTTGACCCCCTTTTGTATATCGAAAGACGGGCCGGAGGACTGAATTCTGATTGATGCGGTACTATTGTCATAAATCTGTTTCAAAAGTTGAATATATCCTGGACTGATATTTTGGTTGTGTAGAGCTGTAAATATGGAATCGTGAGAAATACTGTCAAATGCTTTGCAATAATCCACGAAGGCTAAATAAAGTGGCTGGTTATGTTCAGAGCATTTCTCGATGATTTGGTTCAGTGCATGTAGATGGTCGGTGGTAGAGAGGCCGGGGCGGAACCCTGCCTGCTCGGGCGGTTGGTGTTGATCAATATATATCACGCGTAGAACATAGATCACGCGTAGAACATATATCACGCGTATTTTATTTTCAATTATGACCTAGTTTTTTTATCTAACATTTTGATGAAGAATTCCGTGAAATTAATCTTTGTCTTAGTTACAAATAAGCATTAACATATTATGGGCAAGACAAAAATTATGTTTAACGTCCATGTTGTGCCAACTCCCGTAATTATCGGAGGCTCTGCGCTCGAAGTTGTTGACCATTGTGTACCTGGAATAAACAGTCCAGTTAGGTAGGTCGAACTTAGAGAAAGGGGTCACTCTTCGAATCCGACTCAGCTGGGCAGCGTTTGAGAAGCTTCGCAATGTCTTTTCGTCCAAATTACCTAAAGTGTTTAAAGTCAAAAGTCTTTGATCAGTGTGTGTTGCCAGTGATTACTTATGGTTCCGAGACGTGGGCTCTTTCGATGGGCCTGATATGAAGGCTTAAAGTCACTCAGAGGTCAATGGAAAGGGCTATGCTCGGGGTTTCTCTGCGTGATAGAATCAGAAATGAGGTTATCCGCAGTAGAACTAGGGTCACCGATATAGCCCGAAGAATTGCGAACCTAAAGAGGTACTGGGTGGGCGGGGCACATTGCTCGCAAAACTGATTGATGGCCGATGAAAGAAAGAAAGTTCTCGAGTGGCGTCCGCGAGCCGGGAGGTGAGCTGTCGGTGGGCCTCCTGCGACGACCTCGTGAAAGTCGCGGGAAACCGGCGGAAGCGAGCACATGACCAGTCTGAGTGGCGAGTCTTGGTGGAGGCCTTTGTCCAGCAATGGACGTCTTTCGGCTAAAATGACGATGATGAATAAGCAGTATAGGTAAAACAGTAATGGCATTGAAGGAAACAACCACCAGTTACCTAAGTAATTAATTTTTCATTGTATCAATATTTAACAGTGGATTTTGTTGATTTCGCAACTCAATCACAGTAATGGCCTCAAACTCGGAAGTTTTGGTAATCGATCATAAGATCTCGGGTAATCCCCTTCATCGATGACAAGTCAAATTAACAAACAATGAACAAGTGTTTCTTGCCTATTGGCAGGACGTAATTTAATTTCATAAGTTGGCCGCACATTGTTAAATTAATTTTAAGTAGTCATATTGGAATCAGTTTCAGAAGTTAATACCAAATGAATTCCTAGGTATTAAGTAAGTAAGTAAGTAAGTAAGTAACACTTTATTAAATTGGTAAATGCGTAAAATCTAAATGTACATAACTCTAAATGTGTGTAAGTGCGAATAAAAACCAATATCAACATTTATTGATTACAAAAAAATCCTCTGAGCTTTGTTTAACAACAGTTTCATACGTTTCTGGACTGTTTGTTACATATTAATGTAAATGTAATGTAAGTCTATATGTTTAAATTTTGAAAAAAGGCCTTCTGCTGAGTTTGTTGCGGCGTTTCTTCTCAAGCAATGGGTCTAGGAAGCGCTGGTAAATTCATTTCTGTTAAATTCATTTAAAAGTGACGTGTAAAAGTGCCCAGATGTGGCCTATTTGCTGAATAAATATTTTCATTTTCATTTACGAAATATCTATTCTATTTGAACATAAAAATTACCATTGTTGTAAGCTATTTTTTCTGTAGGACGAAAGTTATTTTACAGTCTGTAATGTACGTCATGATATGATTCATTGAAGACGCTTCGCTCCTTAACACCTGTTTCGAAAAAGTAAGTAACATTACTTCGCAGCTTCTCACACAGATCGAACCTTATCTGTTGACCATATACACGGTGGGTCAGAAAATATGGCAAATAATTAACCCACCGTATCAGCTATCGATTCTAAGTATATTGTATAGGTCTTTGATTTTTTTTGAGTTGGTAAAAAAAAAATGTATATGGGATTGGTTGTGTGAACGACGCCTGAATCCTAAACAAAAACATTTTTTTTACCAACTCGAAAAAAATTAAAGACCTATACAATATACTTAGAATCGATAGCCGATACTGTGGGTTAATTATTTGCCATATTTTCTGATCCACCATGTATAGTTGGATAGGCCCATTTTAACCAACGTCACTAAGCTCGGGTTATACCTCGCTCGGGTTGATACAACTCACTATGAGTTAAATCGATAGGTTAGCAGCTTGCCGCTTGGTGTATATAGGCCTTAGTGATACATACATACAACCGAATGAACTTCTATGCCTTTCCTGTCAAGCGCGGTGCAGTCCACCCTTTCGCGGTAAGTCCAACATTGGGCCATTGTATAACACGTTATCATATAACGGTATCGTGCACATATCTAGGAAAACCTGATAAGGCGGCGCCGAGGCGCCAGCGGGCCTTGAGATAGCGTTTTTATTTTGTCATAATCCTTGCTTACATGTCATGACACACGACTACCTACTTCATGACGACTCCAAGTACATCGTCATTGCACCTAATTATTTAGTTTTATTTTCACTCGAAGGTATTTTTGTTCTCACTAGAAATGCGATAATTCTGACACCTTCACAGAGTCCCATGGACATGAGGAATCATGAAATTTAAATGTGTTCCCAACCCGAGGACCAAGATTTAATGCCTCTTTGCTGGAAATTCCTTCAAGGAAAAATTTGATAAAAGTGTAGGGCTGCTCCCAAATCGAATAATCTAATAAGCAAGTCAGTAAGCAATAACTCGGCTTACTCCCTTGTGATTCAGCGTCTGTTTGCCTTAAATATGTTTCACTCCTGGAGTTAATTAAAACTAACTGTAGGTGCCGCGGAGTTTGCGTATTGTTCCGTTAACTTCTCTGTCTGACTGAACTCGCTCTAGCAGGAGTTTTGCAATTATAAACAATGTTTAATCAAGACCTAATCCTAATATGATTTATACTAACCATATATCGAGACAGACAGCAAATAGAGTTTATCAAAGTAAATGAGTATGAATTTACTGAAAAAAAAATCGTTACGCGTGCTCTCTGCGTTTGAAATGTCATCTACGTATTTGTCTCAAGTGCTCTAACCCTTGAGCTTTCTCCATAGATTTTTTATTTAAAAAGACCTTTTAATTATTAACAAAGTAAACTGGAATACCTAAGTAAATAAGAATATTTGTATGTGACACATGTTAAGGCACAGAAAAAAAAACAACGTAACTGCGTCTTGCTTTAAAGCCATTTTAGGTCAAGTCGGAACCAACACTTCACTTTCTTACGAGTATTTCGCTATAAAGAATAAAATTCTTATTTTATCATTTCCAGTCACTGAAAACGTTATTTGATAATTAAATGAAATTAAGTACTTACCGATCATAAACTCCATCGGCAGCTTTTTATTGAGAAGCGTATTTCCTGCTAAGATAACTGTTAATTTATAACAATCACAAAGGAATTTGTATTTTATTATCACACGCGACAAAATCAAATTATCAAAAATGCTTCAGCTGTTATCAGTTCTTGTGAATTATCTTATCACGGTGATTAACCCAGTTTGTGCGGTATGTATATAAAACACGAGTTTTGTAATGTTTGTGAATGCATCACTCAAAATGTAGCATTGCATTAGTAGTTAAGGAAAGTTACTACTTACACAAGGCGCGATAACAGTTCTTTACAGTATTTTGGTTTAAGGAAGCGTTGCTCGCGCAGACGAAATGTTTAAATGTTACGCCATAGTGTCTTATTGAATTAGAACACCACAAATGTTCTCAACTTCAGTACGGCTTAATTTTGTAATGCCGTAGTAGCATTTTCTTCGTTTCATCCTACTACTACTACTACTGCAGCCTAGTTGCGTCCCACTGCTGGGCACAGGCCTCCCCTCATCCAAAGCCTCGTTTCATCCAAAGCTTCAAAAATATCCATACTACCTATCCTACTTATATTATAAAATGCGAAATGAACTCTGACTGTCTGTCTGTTACCTCTTCACGCTTCAACCGCTGGACCGATTTAGACGAGTTATGGTGATAGTTGGAGTCCCAGGAAAGGACATTAGGTACTTTTTATCCCGGAAACCCTTGTTTCCACGTGAACGTTATAACTATAACCGAAGTCCGAAAAATGATTTAAATCTGACACTTTGCAAATGATAGTTTTACAAGAAATCTTAAAGAGCCCTTAAGGTCATTTGCTTGACCCTATGTAGGTACCTATAAGGGCTCTTTAAGTTACGTTATGACGATATTTTAACCACAGTATCAGCTATCGATTCGCACCTAAAAACATGCTTAGAATCGGTAGCTGATTCTGTAGGTAAAATATCGTCCCAACGTTGTGCTTGACCCCATATAATTTGCGAGTTACTTTACTATATTAACATGAATTACGCTGAGTTATTTATTGGAAAGCGGGTCCAATATTTTACTAATTGTTTTCTAAATCTAGGTACAAGCTTTCTGTTTATTGTCATTTGTGTTGTGCACTGAATAACATTTTCTCGTGAGCGTAAATTTCCTCGCCCAAAGTTGGTCCACGTGCAGCGCAGTCGGCGCCAACCGTCGCCCGCGCAGCTTTCCCACACTCGCCGTAGTGCCAGCAGACAAATTGCAAAACAAAATAAAATAAACATCTTTTGAGATATTGAACAAAAAATGACCAAGCTCTAAGTAATCATCTTTCGATTTTTTTTTTATTGATCAAGCCCGAAACTATGCAAAGAGTACCTAAGTACTAGTTTAATAGTGCAACAATATAATTTTTACAACAGTGCACTCCAGTTAATAAATTATACTTACGCAAAAGTTTCTCTGTAGGGAATTTTAATTTTACATTACTTACCTGCAATATAAACTTTTCAGGTAGACAAAGAAAACATATCTAAAAGCTGGACGAAATTTCTTATAGGCATAAGCTCGCCTCTGGGCATTTTTTCTCCTCTATTTAGAATATTTTATTTTTGTTTTTGCACAATAAAATGTTACTTACTTATTTAAATACCTACGTATTTTTTGGCTAATCGCTGTGAAATCATGAATGTTTCCGTCCTAAAATGTTATCAGTTCTGTATAAAACCAATAAAGTAGAGATATTCGAATAAAGTGGCGAGACTGAGCGATAAGAGTGGCGTGATTTTGATAAATATTAAATTTCGCCTGACAGTTCCCAGAGCGAGAAGAAAAATCATAGAAGCGACAGTTGTAACAGATTTCATCATCATAATTTCAGCCGATAGACGTCAATTGCTGAACCAGCTCCTCAAGGTCGATTCTGATGGTCCTAAAACATAATCAAATACTTTTAATAAAGAAAAATTACGTAGACAACAAATGAGAATAGAATACTACTTGAAAATTTTACAACAGTAGGTACTTGTAATGCACTTAGAATTCCAGTAAAAAAATAACCATTATCATGTCACGTGGTAAAAAGATAATACTCAAGAGACTAGCTTGCTGCTTGCTCATGTAAAACGTTACAAGCGTTAAACAAATTAATATTTTTTATTAACACTTTTGTGCCGACGCTCCAGCCGCCGCAGGATGTTATTTGGCTTCTTACTTCGCAAAAAAAGAAAAGTCCTTGCCCTAATGAATGCGCGCTCGTTTCTGCGCATTGTTCTTACCCGTTTATGATTCGGTGTTGAATTTGAGCGCATGCTTTAACTCAATGTATTGAATATCTATCTATAAGTACCTATACGACGTTAATTCTGCTCATGGGGAACATAGCCCTCTTTCGTGGGGAGAGGAGGCCTGTGTCCATCAGTGGAATTTTACTAATATGTCTGGACCACAGACATTAGGTGGTCTGGACGGTGTATTCTTTAGGTGACTAGAAATGGGGGACCCAGGTGTTATTTGTTTTTGTTATAACTAATTCAGTTTCTAATACTTTGTGTCTTACTTCAATGGAGTTCATTCTACTGCATCTAGTTGGCTGCGGTATCCAGTTGGCTATGGGTGGACAAACCACACCAAAAAAACCACTTCAATATCTTTAAAATAGATACTTTCAATCCTATGCTACTACTTAGTCAGAATATATCTGCGTAGTTAAGTGACCGGTCGAAACTACATGCAACATTAAAAAATCATTCAGCTTTATTTAAAGCGTTCCGTCGTCTCACTTCTTGTTCTTTTAAAAACATTAAAGGAACGTCACTGTTGGAGTTCAAACGGATGCCAAAATGTTCTATTTCTCATTTCGCAGTCAATGAACCTTTGTTTCGGACTAGAAAAGCGTTCTGTCACCCATGGTTCTGTGTTTAACAAACAACATAAGTGTGTACGACGTTCACGTGAACTTAATCTCCAAGCTTCTTAATATAAGCCCCATACTAGCATATCAGGTTTAGGCTCTTAGTGTAATTTGGACGAGTGGTGTAGGATTCTTCCGTAGGGATGTCGTGTAGCTGTCAGGGAGATATATTGGCTGTATGATATGTTTTGGACGGTGGGAATGGCGAGATCATGAGGTAGGTAAACAAACTACTTGTTGCGATATAAATAAAATTAAGTATGGTCCCTTGGGTAGGATGTTTCATATTGCGTTATCTGTGCCATCTCATTTGTTGACGACAAGACTCGTGACTTTTCCCTAGGCTCTAAAAATATCTATGGAGAGTACAAATTTTCATCTAGGTACCTACTATCTATTTCTAGATTAAGCGGCAACTGTATGTAGACTTAGAAAAAACACATTTAAGAAAATTTATTTAAGAAGGGCTACAATTTTTTTAGATAAAAATTAAGAAAGTTACTGGTAAATTTAGGTCCCTATTCGTAGCACTCCACCGCCATCATAAACAGCCTATGTCTCACTGCTGGGCACGACTTCATACTCTCATCAAGGGAGTGTTTGGGCTTAGTCTTTACACGAGCACAGTGCGGATTGGGGACCTTCCTTAGACACTAATTGAATTACTTCGCAAATGCATGCAGGTTTCATCACGATGTTTTCCTTCACCACTTAAAAGTAGCACATTTAACCGAAAATTTAGTCATGTAAGTAGGTACATACAAATACTTATAAAAAGATTTTCGTAATTTCATCAACATTGTTAATCATTCATCTCAGCCGAAAGATATCCCCTGCTGGACATAGGTCCACCATTTTAATCGTTTTTCGACAATTATCATGACATGAATTCTTTTAGAGAATGAAGAGAGTATATAGGTAGTGCAACTTGGGAAATTCCAGCGCTTCTATATATAAACGATAATAATAATAAAAAAAGCGCCTTCAAACTCCGACAGACTGCGATGTCAATGTCAAGTTCACTATATGATTATCATTTCTTTGGGTCGGTTCACTTTGACACCGACTTCGCAGTGTGTCGGAGTTTGAAGGCGGTTTTTAATTTAATAATTTTTTTCGGCTACAGTTTCCAAACATTACTATAGAAGTACATAAGCAACTCTGAAGTCCTCGAAATTGACACCAAAATCATCTACCTACGTGCTAGCAAATTTCGAGGAGTTTCCTCATTTTCTCATGGATCCCATCATCAGAACTGAACCAAATTAATATGGAACCAACTTGGAAGTACCACCTTTCGAACAAAAAAAGAAACATCGAAATCGGTTCACGTTTACTATTTATTTTGGTGAACATACATTAAAAAAAAAGATTCCGACGAATTGAGAACCTCCTCCTTTTTTTGAAGTCGGTTAACAAGTCTAAAAACTTGCAGAATCGTGTTTCGTTACATTAAATTCGCGTTTGATTGACAAGCAGATGTTCCCGCAATCTAAACGTCGAAGAGATGGTTCCGCTCCCGAAGATCCCCAGAAATAGGTGTGACGTGACCATAGCCCGAAATAAAATCTGGACGAAAAGTTTAGGCTGACGCACCCGCTGTACCTACAATCGAGCTGGTAGAAAACGGTATAAAAATCAAAACGACAAAGTGGAACGTATCCGTATGGAACTACTTTTCAAATTCCAAATATCCATTCCTAAGTACCTATCTGCCACCAGACGAACGGGAGGGCAGCGGAGGGCTTTCATATGGTTAAATTCCCCATGTGAGCCGAAGGAAGCGATGCGCTAATATTATTCGCTCACACCGCTAAGCTTTTAGGAGATGCAACTTCTTGAAGGCCCGTAAGTAACTTGCTGGATTCCGTGGCGAAGTGTAATTGTGTATGTTAGTGTGTTTAAACTGGTGAGTGAAGTGTGTTTGAGTAAATAAATAGATGAATAATGGATGGAATGGATTAATGTATGTACAATATTTAAATGATGACGATGATGATGATAATGATGATGAATATTTAAATGAATAAACTATCAATAGATATATTGTCGTGCGTGGCACCGCCACAAGCTCACTAGTAGTAAATTTAATTTAAGCACACAAGGTCAGTCGGGGCAAGTGAGCCTGTGGGGTAAGTGCGCCTAAATTGATGTTTCGCTCCAATGCATTGTGAACAGAGCCACCTGCTTATTGCAGATGGGATTGTGGTGTGTTTGTTTTGTTACATGTACCTATGGAAGATATCATTAGTTGTGTAGTATTCATAGTTATCGAAATATTTATGGTAGGTGCACTTACCCCACCGTGGCGCACTTTCCCCGACTGATCTTACATTATTAAACGATGCTATTCTCTAGGACGAGACCCTCTGCAGTCTCCTTTTTTGTTTACATACTTGATTAAGAAATTGTTCATTTAGTTCCATACTGAACCATCTCTAACCCCAAGCTCGTGGGACCATAAAACAAAACCAACATTAGATCGCACGTCCGAAACGACCGATTATCGCATATAATCGCCAACATAACCCGACCCTTCTACCTTTTACGAGCGTCATCGAGTTCTAAGCAAGCGAGGGTTCTTCATTCCTTGGTCGTGCTTAACTATTAACCTATCTTTTTGCCTTCATGATGAAGAAACTTCAGTTTTATGTAGTAGAAAATAAGGAATGTACAGATGCGTAGGTGATTGTCTCACGTTGGCCCGCGGCGTCTGCCGAGCCTCTAATACGTCTTGGCGGACGAATTAGTGTGAACGTAATGGAAAATAATAATTAACGTAACATAATTGAATAGTTTAGTTTCCTGCCCGAAGTTTTTGCAGGTGAGGCGTGGTCTCTCAATTTAAAACTCATAAGAGTCGTGTTACATGTTTGGTTTGCACAATTACCCGTAGGCCTAAGAGGGTTTATGACGAAAGTTGGCAATCAATTTGTAGTTGTTATTCCTGTTTTCATTCAGTAATATTAAGAAATTACAAATACAAATTATTTAAGAACTACAGCCTATTTGCGTCCCACTGCTGGGCGTGACCAGATCATCACGAGAGGGTTTGGGCTATAGTCCCCACGCGGGCCCAGTGCGGATTGGGGACTTCACACATATCCTTGAATTACTTCGCAGATGCGTGGACTGTTTTCCTTCCGAAAAGCTCAGTGGTAAATTCTAATTGAATTCAGAAGTGAATTGAAAACAGGAATAAACGGGGGGAATAATAATCTTTGGGGAGTTTTTTTTTTTTTTATAGACGGACAAACAGGCAGACGGCCCACCTGATGGAAAGCGCCGCCTATAGACATTTGTAACACCAAAGGCGTCACCAATGCGTTGCCGGTCCCGTAGATATTTAATGACACCCTTTTTAAAACAACCCATATTGTAGCGCAGAGGGAAAATTTCAGCAGGGCCGGAGTTCATTCCAAATGCTAATAGTACGCGCTAAAAACGTTCTAGAGAACCGACGCGTAGACGAGCGTAATGTCTCAAGGAAATGGGCATGAACACCCTGCCGATGACGAGAGGTGCGATGATAGAAGGAAGCGGTAGGCACCAGTCTAAACAGTTCCTCTGAACACTCCCCATTATACAGACGGTAGAAGACGCAGAGAGATGCAAAGTCTCTCCGAAGGCTAAGAGGTTCTAACCGGTCTGAGAGTAGGGGATCGTTGACGATTCGAGTGGCACGTCTCTGCATGGAGTCAAGGGGATTAAGCTGATAAGCGGGTGCCCCGGCCCAAAGATGTGAGCAGTACTCCATGTGCGGCCTGACTTGCGCTTTATAAAGCACGACACGTTGCCGCGCAGTGAAGTATTGCTTGGACCGGTTTAGTCCAGTCTTTCGGCTGAAATGATAATGTTGTTATTACTAACTTTTTTGACAGTTGTAGTTAAATCAATAATTTGTATCCATTGATCTTATGATCACGTATTTTCACATGTACCTACTTAGTTAACTAAATGTACCTTCTACATGTAGTTTTCTTCTACACTTTTTATTAATGTACTAATCTCCGCGTTAATTACCGTTAGACAAACCCGGATGTAGGTAGATGTAGGAACGAACGATTTTGTTCGGCCGCCGATATTCACCAGATAGTAGATATGACTGTTCCACTATACTTATTGGTACAGGTGTAAAGAATCTATGGTGATACCACGATAACAATTGTAATCTCAAATTGAGATTTTAAAGTGTGTATAAGTAGCTCAATTTTTAAACGGCGTTAAAAAGAGTTTGAATTCGGCTGTGTATCTTGTTTTTATATATATAATATCTTTCTTAATGACTGCCTTGCTAGCCTATATAAGGTGCATTTAAGTACATCTAAAAATCTTCTCTTTGACTTCACTCCAAAATCGTCAAAAACTTTTTTTTTTTTTCATTCGCTAAGCACATCCTTAAGCCGTCAGTGAATAATAAAATACTCAGTATCTCACTGACTGTCTGCGCGTTAAGCGCGCCGACCAATTAGATCGACACACGACGCACGGCGGCGACTACAGAGCCCACGATTGGGGCCCCACTCACCTGAATCACCAATCGAAGGCTGCCAACAGCGACGGCGACGGCAGCGCCTCGCCACCACGGCCATCTCCAACGGATACTCCGCTGAACGACTATCCAGACCAAGGGCGGATCCAGCTTTTGACTCAAGGGGGGGTAACGTCATACAACTCCCCCCCCCCCCTTTTTGCGTCAGGGGTTAAAAATAAATAATAGCAGTAAACCTAGTCCTGCCGAGGGGGGGTCATGACCCCCATGACCCCCCCCCCCTGGATCCGCGCTTGCTCCAGACACGCACGCGCCCTTGTTTTGCTTACAATCAACCCTTGCATTCACTTTTCCAAAAGTATTTTGTATTTGAATTGTACTTTTAATTATTTAAAAAAAAAGTATGTATATTCGAGGTTTTATTAAAATTTCCAGTGTCTCGCGTAGACACTTACAACTTACTCTAAATCCATTTATAGGTTACCTAATATTCATATTCATATTTATTGGTAATATATCATTACATGTCAATATTTTTACATTTACATTTATTTATACATTAATATTAATGTATTGTTTAATTACTAAAATAATTAATTACATTAGAATTTAGTATGTAAATAATAGATGAAATGATAGGTAAATTAAGTATTTAGAATGTACAGTTCAGATGGTATCAGTGTCATATAGGCTCACGATAATCGTAGAAAGCCAGCACGAAAAGCCACTTCTTGAGCTTGAATTTAAAAACAGAAGTGCTTTGTGCTGCAACTATGTCATGATGTAGGTGGTTATATACCTTTGGGCCCATGACATGAATGAGTTTGTCGGACTTGGCCAGTTTGTGAGCCACGGTCGGGAGGCGGGCGTCTGGGCGGCAGGCGCGGGCGGGCGCGGGCGCGGGCGCGGCGCCGCGTTCGCGGGGGTACTCTCGGCCTGGTCTCGTGCATACATTGCTGCTTGTAGAGTCAGGAGGGATGGCAAGGTGAGAATACCCAACGACTTAAAGTGTGGCCTCGCAGATTCGGTTTGCGCAATGCGGGCTATGGCACGTACAGCTCGTTTTTGTAGTATAAAGGCTTGTTCCCACTCCGCAGCTCTTGCCCAAAACTCAACTCCGTACTGCAGGTGAGGGTTCACTGAGGCAAAATAGAAAGTACGCACCATTTCCCGCGATACGACTCGACCTAAGCGTTTCAGGCCGAAGCAGGGCGACGAAAGTCTATCACACACTTTATCGATGTGGGTTGACCACGTAAGACCTCTGTCCAGTTCAAAACCGAGAAAATTCGTACTCGCAACTTGATCTATAGAGAAACCATTGACGCGAACCGATAAAGTCTTCATCTGTCTACCCGAGAGGTCAAAATTAATGAAGTGTGTTTTTTTCATGTTTAGAATGAGACCGTTATTCTTGAACCACTCGGCTAGGCAACCCGAGGTTAGGTTAAGTTTCTCTTCCAGCTCGGTGCAGGTTGGAGCACTCACGATCACAGCTACGTCATCTGCATACATCAACGTTTCTGCATCACGTATTGCCACTGGAAGGTCGTTTAACAAAAGGGAGAATAATATACGTTAGAGACGGATGATCCCTGCGCAACGCCCATGTGAGTGCACACCGTTTCCGATCGCACCCGCCCGTCGTCGTCGGCCACCACAACCTTAGATCTGTTCCGGAGTATATCCATTACTAGGTTCAGGGCACGGTTGTCAAATCCGTAATGGTGAAGTTTGTCCCGTAAGATTTCGTGATCTGCGACGTCAAATGCCTTAGCCAAATCACAGCAGATCACGGCCACTTGTTTTTTGGACTCCCGGGCTTCTAGTTTCCGTCGTATTAAGCACCGGGCTAGAGATGTGGTGGACTTGCCTTTACGATAGGCGTATTGGCGAACGGAAAGCGAGTCCGTGGATGTTAAAAAATGCGTTAACCTTTCGCTCAGTCCGTATTCAAATATTTTGGCCAGGACGGGAATGATGGCAACTGGTCGGTATCCATCTATATCCTCCCTCTTCCCCTTTCCTTTAAACAAAGGCGCGATTCGGCTTTCTTTCAACGGTTCTGGAAAGACGCCCTCGCGGACACATCTGTTGAAGATGCAGGCCAACACAGGTGACAAGTGTTCGGCCGCAGACCTTATTATAGCTACGGAGATATAATATAATTGCCTGTTGGCCGTGTAATATAGATAGTGAGCAAATATTAGTCCTGGCACTTTTACATTCCTGTAATTATTTCTGTCCCCTGTAGTAAATCCCCTATGTACCCCCTCTGCACTCCCCAAGGAACCTACATGCAACTACTACTACTACAGCCTATTTGCGTCCCACTGCTGGGCACAAGCCTCCTCTCATCACGAGAGGGTTCGGGGCATAGTCCCCACGCGGGCCCAGTGCGGATTGGGGACCTCACACACATCTTTGAATCACTTCGCAGATGCATGCAGGTTTCTTCACGACCTACTTACATGTAAAATTTCAGCTATTTAAGACTAGTAGTTTCGGCTGTGCGTTGTATGTCAGTCAGTAACAGAAGAGTTTTATGTACACACCTAGTTACATATATTATTGATTCAGGTGCCTTAACTATGATCTATTTATTCCATCCGTCGATTGGCTACGGTGATTACAAAGACGCTGGGTAGTTAAAGGATTTTTCTATCGATAAAATCGTCACTCAACAAAACAGTTTCTGGAATTTAATCAGATTTAAAGCGGAAGCGGATAAAAATCATGAATGGAGATGTGCTCCGGGCAATTCCAGCTCCGTCCTGCTTTACCTTATGATATAGTGATAAAGTTAATTTATGACTATTTGGTTAGTAAGTAAGTAATTAAGTAACACTTTATTGTACAAAATAAAACACGAAAATACAATTTACAGAAGTAAAGAGACACATGTACTTAACTTTGTACAAATTAAGGCGAGCTTATCGCTGAGGCTTAATATTTATACATACGAGAAGAAAGTCTGGGCACTGTGGTTTACGAGTATTTAAGTGACTTTAAAGTGGTAATTATAATAAATAAGTAAGTAAGTAAGTAAGTAAGTAACACTTTATTGTACAGAAAAAAAAAAACACAAATACAATTATCAATACAGAGAAGAGACACATGTACAAAGGCGAGCTTATCCCTACAAGGAATTTCTTCCAGCTAACCTTTGAGTAGTGGAGAGGACACATGTTCACGAGTAGACAAATAAGTATGTACAGAAAAATAAAGGAGAATCTAAATATACTTATTTATATTATATTATAATACATAGACTACATAACACTATAGTAAATTATAAAATACACAAACTAAACTATATATATATATATATAAGTAATATATTTAGGAATTCGAGTCGAGCCAAAACTTCTTTAAATGAGCTTTTAGTGACGCCACCGTCTGCAGTTGTCGAAACTCTGCTGGCAACTGGTTCCACAATCTCACAGAGTGCACCGAAAAGGATTTGGAGTAGGTTGTGGTTTTATGGGAAGGAAAGGAAAGGGAGAGATCGGCACTCGATCTCAAGCGGTGCTGAGAGCTGGAGGCCATAAATTCAAACCTCTCGGAAAGGTAAGAAGGAAATTGGGGATTGAAGAGGGTGTTAAAAAGCAATGACAGGACGTGGATATTTCTGCGGAACCGGATGGGCAACCATTTTAGCTGCGCACGGAAAAGGGAAACATGATCAAATTTCCGCAAGCCAAAAATGTAACGTATGCAGACATTCTGAAGCCGCTCAAGCTTGTCGAGCAGCTCTTCCGAGAGGTCAAGAAACGCTACGTCACCATAATCTAAAATAGGGAGAAGGAGCGATTGGGCGAGAGTAATCTTAGTATGGAGTGGGAGGAAATTTTGCATACGCCTGAGCGAATGAACAGAGGCAAAGACCTTCCGACTGACTTGTGCTACATGTGCTGACCAAGAAAGTGTCTGGTCCATGACAATCCCCAAGTTTTTGACGGTAGGTGAGAAAGGAATTTCGACGCCATTAAAAAACAACTTGGGTAAATCAAGGTCAGACACTTTGGCAATGTAGTAGGGGCTACCAACAACAATTGCCTGCGATTTTGCGGCATTAATTTTTAATCCAAAGCTTGCAGCCCACTCACTAATAGCTACTAGATCGTTGTTGAGACCATTGATCAAAGAAGGAAAATCATCCAAACCAGCAGCCGCGTAAATCTGCAAGTCATCGGCATACAAGTGGTAAGACGATTGAAGGGCGGTAGTGATACCATCTATGAAAATTGAAAAGCGGAGAGGAGAAAGAACAGCTCCTTGGGGGACACCAGCGGTGAGATCACTCCAATCAGAGAACCCATCATCCACTCTAACACGCTGGCGTCTCCCGAAAAGATATGATTTAAACCACGAGAGAGCAGTTGAAGAGACTTTAAGAGTCTTAAGGACACTAAGAAGGATATCGAAATCCACAGTGTTGAAAGCACTGCTAAAATCTAAGAGTACCAAGACGGTAAGCCTTTTGTTCTCAATATTTAGCCGAATGTCGTCCGTGACTTTAGCCAAGGCTGTGACAGTGCTATGACCAGGGCGGAAGCCAGATTGGAAAGGATTAAAGAGATTGTGTTGATTAAGAAAACCTGATAATAAAGCCTGAGTATGTAATTTCCTTATGTTAACAACAGTAATTAGCGTTCGACACAGCGATCCTTTGCGAACAATTTATTAATTAGAGAACAGGAACTTTTTAGGCACCCTACTTATTAAGTTTTGTGTTTACCAAATTCCATTAAGGTGCTGAATTTAGTAGAATTGGGTATTAAGTAAAACTAAAACACACTTAGGGCTGATTTTTCAATCTTCAGATTAAATTTATTCGTCGAACTTAGTCCATACAACATTTTAATTTGTTCCGGAATAAATTCGAATTTTGTATGGACTATTCGACGAATAAATTTTATCTGATGGGCCTCCAACAAGATGGAGCGACGACCTCGTGAAGGTAGCGGGACACCGGTGGAAGCCAGTAGCACAGGACCGGTCTGAGTGGCGAGCCTTGGGGGAGGCCTATGTCCAGCAGTGGACGTCTTTCGGCTGAAGTGATGATGATAGCGGCGTATATTTATGTAGCCATCCTTAGTGTAGTTATCACATACTTTTTTGAACATTTAAACTGTAACCATTAAAAAGCCAATAATCATGCGCATGATCAGCGATGATGAATGATGAATTATTCATGAATCGTCCGTGAAATCACGTTGTTCATCGAATTTCCTCACGTGACGTGATTGCGGATTCAAAATGGCTTAATCGTCCGGCGCGCGCGCAGATTGCCAACGCTCACGGAAAAAGTTTTACAAATACATAGCCGTTTTGACAGTCGCTTTCTTTTGAATAACATCGATTTCGATCACGAAACGCTTCCGGTATTTTTAAATTTTTCATTTTGTTTGGAGTATGAAAACATTTACAGACAGATTTAATTTTGTACTACTACTACTACTACAGCTTATTTGCGTCCCACTGCTGGGCACAGGCCTCCTCTCATCACGAGAGGGTTTGGGCTAAGTCCCCACGCGGGCCCAGTGCGGATTGGAGACTTCACACACATCTTTGAATTACTTCGCAGATGCGTGCAGGTTTCCTCAAGATGTTTTCCTTCACCGAAAAAACCTCATAGTAAATTCAAATTGAATTTCGCACGTAAGTAAACTTAGAGGTGCGAGCCGGAGTCAAACTTTCGACCCTCGGCATGAGAGGCGGTAAAGTCGAACTACCTACTAGGCCACCGCGGCTTTTTTCAATTTTGTACACCAGATATATATCGTAGCGGGTGATGTGATCATAAACATGTGAACCTATAGGTACCACCATTAATCTGATGGCGACTGTACACCACACGAAGCATGACGACAAATCGACACTTCGCGTCTACTTAGTTGTGAATGTGACTTTAATCCTGGATCTGAAAATTTTACCAAATTAGAAGTAACGGAGTTTCAGCTCATAAATTATACAAGAGAGTTTCCCATAATTTCGCCATATTCGGCGTGTCCATTGCCCCACCGTATTATTTTAAAGAAAGCATTAAGTACTTAACTTCATAAAATTCGGCCCTCGCCGTGTAATTACATAAATTGGCGCCGCCATGATGAACTGGAAATGACATGCACCAATTTTGTTCCGATGCGTTTTGTTTTTAAGTGTGAAATGTAAATTGCAACATTTACAACTTCCGACATTTAAGGGAATGAAATCTGCAAAATTATTACTCAAATATTGTACATCCATACTAATATTATAAATGAGAAAGTAACTCTGTCGTCTGTCTGTCTGTTACCTCTTCACGCTTCAATCGCTGGACTGATTGAGATGAAATTTGGCATGGAGATAGTTGGGGTCCCGGGAAAGGACATAAGCTACTTTTTATCCCGGAAAAGCGCACAGTTCCCGCAGGACTAAACAAGTGTAGAGAAAACAATAATTTTATATTATATTATTATTATTAGTAGTATATTTTGAACATATACTCAAATGACGTATAAAATGTATATTTTATAAATAAATGAATTGAATTGAATTGAATTGAATAGTAGTAATTTTATATTAACATTGCTTTCATATCATCATCATCCTCATCATGCCAATCGAAAGACGAAATTACTGAACCTCTGTAAATTACATCTCTCAGTCTCCCAGACACCAGATACAGTTTCTTTTAGTCCTCGAGTGTTGTCCGATACTTTACCCCAATCTGAAAAATCTCTGACCAAAACGTCATCTACTCTGGCATTGATATAATAGCCGCGACTTCAGGTTAATGTTGGTGGCTCTAATTTTCCTGATATTATCAAAGGAGAGGTAGACAGAAAAACATACATACATAAGTTAGTTACTCGCGAATTTATAGTATTCATATTCATCTCTGGATAAATTATAACCGCTGTGCGGCTGATATGCCACATCCATGGCCACAGCATCCCGCGCGGTTACAGGACCCTGCCGAAACCGACCGAGAAAAATGGCAGAAAAAGTAAAAGATATGGCGCTCCAGATCAAATGAGACACCAGAGTATCCCGCCAGAGACCGCACAGCTTCCGGTCATTACGGACCAAAATTATTCTGCAATCTTCAACTGTAATCTATGTTTGGCCAAATTTGGGATACTTTGTAACTTTCGGCGAAAAATGATGAGGTTGTTTTTAGTTTAATTTGGAGGTGTTATCATTTATCGAGGGGCATTATTATTGCTGTGTCTTTATAATATAGGTACAGGCTGAGCCAAAATACGAAAACGGTTGATGATTATTCACGTACTGATAGGTAATGAATTAATTAATTCCGGAAGAACAATCTAAACTGGTCCAAAAATATGCAGACAAACAGACAAAGTTTGCGAAGAGGACATGTCTTCAAAAATAATAATTACTTACTAGTCGGCCCGGTGAACTTCGTTTCACCACAAATACCCATACAAAGTTATTATTCTATGTTTACGTATTCCCGATATTTTTTCCAATTTTTTTTCTTTCTTAACTCTTCCTTGAATCACAGGGAACAAAACAAAAAAGAATGAGCTAAATCGGTCCAGCAGTTCTCAAGACTTAGCCAGACTAACACACGGCAATTCATTTTTAATATATAGAAGACTAGCTTCTGCCTGCGACTTCGCCCGCGTGGAATTCGGTTATGGCCTGTGTCCTTTCCCGGGACCCCAACTATCTCCATGCCTAATTTCATCTCAATCGGTCCAGCGGTTGAAGCGTGAAGAGGTAACAGACAGACAGACAGACACATCAAAGATGTAAGTGAGTAAGTATCTAATTGTCAAAGTCATCATAATCATTGTTACCGGACCGGCTGGTGCAGGAGCCACAAAATTTAATACATAGTTTTCCAAGTTCAATACATACTTGCTTCAAACAATGTTTCTGCGTGTCCAACTGTCCACAATGTGTCCACACAGTGAATGATAAATAATAATAACTAAAGTACAAATTAGCCGAGCTTACCTTTATTAGGCGTTTAATAACTCAATACGTATATTTTATCACCATACTCTGTACATGAATTTCGATTGCAGTGCGTCTTAGTAACTTGCCGCGAATTTCGGGACCGGTTTCCTGGTACCGCAGTTCTGGTTCTGGTATCATTATCTCTCGCCGCTCTGCCCGCGTGACAGGTGGAGCCTTTTTTAAAACAAATGGAGCACCAACAAAATCAGAGGCTTCGGTATCGAGAACGTGCCTCGGGACGATAAAAGTCAGTTATAATCACCATTAAGCCTTTAAGAAATTATCAATTATTACGCCGGAAACGAAGCAATAATTAGCTTGAATTTTGAAAAGTTGATAAATGAGGTCGATGAGTCGATCGTTGTGTGGTCTCTGCCAAAAGATTCATAGATGTGTGAGAATTCCCCAATCCGTACCTACTGGGCCCGCGTGGGGACTATAGCCCAAACCCTCTCGTTATGAGAGGAGGCATGTGCCCAGCAGTGGGACGCAAATAGGCAGTAGTGGTGGTGGTGGTGGTCTCTGCCTAACCCAACGCGACACAGGCGTCAGTTTATGTATTTATTTATTTGTATGAATTAATATGAACCATTGTTTATCCTTATCTGGTACGATAAAGTTTGACCTGCTGAAGATGATGCTATTTGAAAAACTTTCCTAATGGGAATGTTTACACCAGCCAGACCGAATAATCTACATTTCACAAATTCAAAAACAAATGTAACAATGCAATCAGTTCGATGCAATCAGCGCGCGCGCCGCCCCGTCGATCCCTCGCTTCAATATCGCTCCTCCCACGACCAAGAACCGCCGTTTCCACCAAATCATTCCCAACCAGTCTCCAGAACGTTGACCTGCCCACGGGCGATGGAATTTGGGCCAATTTCGGACCGAAAATCGCACGTCGTACGTTGTTTTTGCTCGCCATTATTATTAATTGGATCACCGGTTCCATGCAGTATCTCATTTTGCTACCCGACGCATTCACATGCACTCACATCTCAAGAGGCCTCATATTATGGTCAGTCAACACGATTTTGTGGTGTTAATGTTAGGTTGCAGGTTGGTGAATGATGTTGGTGGTCGCCCTAAGGTCTGCTGTAAGGGCGTGGGGTCCGCTTGATTTAGTTGGGTTGTTTGCAGTGCTTTCGGGAGACGGTATGCAGTCGATGACTCGTTTATGTTATTTTAATGAGGACTTTGGCCATGTCATGGCTTTTTGCCGAGTAATGGGACTTGCATTGTATCCAGGCATCATTTCTGGAAGCCGCTGTCGAAAAGTTCATACAGCCTTTATAGGGCTCAAACTGTGTTTCAGATTAGTATATACTCGTAGGTACTATTCATATATGCCTTAGGTCCTTGTAAGATAACCAAACCTACCCGTTCATATAGCATCCAACGTTTTCCAAGAGCAGGCCACGTCCGACATTGTACTTACATTACTAAGTTATGCAAACTGGGGTCAACTTTGCCGTGACTTTTCAGTGGTACATCGGCAGCCTTGAATGTTTAACTTGAATGGTACACTCTGACGCAACGTTGGCCCTTGGTTCATGACTTTCTGTCATCACTACGTTCGATGGAAGCAGCGGAAAAAAACCGATTAGGTACAGGTAGGGAGTCTTCACATGACCAAGGTAACAGTCATATTAAAGCATGTTCCATAATTTGAGACTAGTGAGTCCGTTACTTTTTTTTTTTTTTATATATTATAATTTTTTATATATATTTATATATATATGTCGTATAGTCACAGCGATGGCGCCACTATCGCGCCTTGCCAGGCCTTGGATTGCCTTTTCGATTAGTCATTTCTTCCATGTCCTTGAGATTCTGTATGGTACCTTGAATATCATTGGTAAGGAAACGTCAAGCGAATAGCTTGGGCGTAGTCGGCACTGGGTTGGTAATTGGAAAAGCTATATTGCTTAGCGAGTGCACTGGACTCGGCAGATTGGCCAGTAGCTGGAATCTAAATCAGATACGCGCTTGACCGTTTAGACCAAGACCTGTCATTCTGACTTTTGACAGATGATTTTTGGAGCGAATTGCCGGGATAGCCAGAAAAGAAACCCAGATGCTGAAAACGTCGCGTTTCTGGTTTTCCTATGATATTTCCAAGATATACGACGGCTGTGAGAGTTACTGTTTTATTCCGAGTCCCCGTCGACATCAGAAGTTGGGATTCGACGACGCCTACCAAACAGAAAAGTCGATTGTGTACCTTGGCGAGAACCCATTATTATTAGCCGACAAACACAGCATTAAAGATCAAACAATGATTGTAGCGATTGAAAAAGTGCCACATAACGTGTTCTAGTGACTAAGAATATCAAGAAGATGTAATTTGGTCAAAAGTTCATAATTGGTTCAGTGTGCCAAAGGTTGACTTTGACAATAACCTCAGACGAATATTGATTTTTCATTGATTTATCCGAAGATGGTTGATCCATTGTCGCCGTGTTGTAACAACAAGAGATCGATTTGCACTTTGCTTGGAATCATCAGTTAATAAATGATAAGATATTTTGCTGATAGCAAATGATAAAAACAATGTCTTATTTGGTGTTCCGGGTGAGTTCTTTTCATTTTATTGACCCTGGGTAAAGTTGATGCCTGTGGTGTTGAAAAACAACATTCACATGTTTTAATAACAATCTAGACCATAGAACCAACAAGCTAGGTCTTGCAGCATTCTAGATTAATCTAGAATTTGGGATTTCTAGCCTCTAGTTTGATTTCTTTATTTGGTACTAAAATTAATTGATCTCTGAAATTGTGAAGTAATGACAAAGTGGACACAACATGTGTTATTCTATTACAAGCACTTAAGATCCAGCGCTTAAAACACATGAATTACAAATTTCAGCTCCCTTTATGACAACTGAACATGAAATTGTTCAAATTTCAAACAATGTCATGCCAGATACATGGTCATTTCAGATTCATGTTCATGAGTGACAGGCCTTAAAAGTCTTTACCTGACTATTGTTAGTCACTTCATTAAACTAAAAATGTTTAGTAAGAATGCATACTTCAGAGATTTTTGGTTTACAGGAAATGCAGAGTTCAAATGTGCCTAGAACGCAACATTAGCTCTAAAAGCTAGGCATGATGATTTGAACAAAGCTTGCATTCATACTCTACTAAGCAAGTAAGAACGTACTGAAGTGAAAGAGATTAAGGTATGGATTTTCATGATGTAACTGGCAGACAGAGTTCTACGAAGATACCGAGGTTAGTTAATTTTGTTACTATTGCCACAACTGTGCCGGTATAGTAAGGTCACTATATGTGGCATGGCACAGCAATTGGTCTGGAGTGTGCACACCTTTTGATTATGCGGTTAAGTTAAGTTGTACTAAAAACAAAAAGTTGTTTAAAATTTAAATTATTATTTTTACTAAATAACAACATTTTGCTTTTTAAATCTGTGGAGTTTGGACAGAAGCTAGTGAAAATTTAATGTTCATGAATCTGTTTTAAAAAAAAAAAAAAGTATTTAAATACAATGGTTCTAAATGGTAAAAAAAAAGATAACTAACAATTTTTTTTAAGGAAATTAAATTGGGACTTGTAGTAAAGCTGCTGATTTTCCGCATAGGGTCCATCTACGGTGGATGTAAAAATAATAATTAAAAGAAAAATGCTTTAACATGCCTTAACCTTTCAAGATACCTTTGTATGTGTTCTGGACATGTAAACTTAATTTTATTATTAGGGATACAAAAGAGTTGTGTGTGTCAAACAATTTTACAAGAATGTAGTATAGCGATTGACTTTGAATATTTGAATTTTATCTAACCATGTTTTCTATTTTCGTGGGGATTGGCGTACGATTGAACAGTATTCAATAACTTAATAAAATGGTAACACAAAATTATAGGGTATATGCATAGGCGATTGCGCATATAGGATAGGGTACCTGCTCACTCGTGCCCATGTTACCAAACTTTTCAAATTGGTGTTACTTCTGGTTTCTGAACATGTCTTGTGTCTTTTGACTTTTAAACTTTCATTAGTCTTGATATATCATCTGAAGAGTTCTAGTCTTCAGTGATTTCAATTGAGTAGTACACTCTACATTCTTTGGTGGTTGACCGAAGAGGTCAAGATTGGATTGGATTAAAAGTTAATTCTAGTAATCATCTTTGTTTCTTCATTTCAACCTGGACTTTATAGTTGCCCATGTAGGTACTAGGTACCCTTGGGGTATGTACATTGTATTGTAACTCAATTCTTTGTGTTTTAGTTAGAGCATTCCTATGATTACTAAACCTAAAGAGTTGGATTTATTTTGATCTAAAGCTCATATGAGCCTGCTCCCTGCATTGCATAGGTGCATTGCTATTCAAGTTGTGTTTGATGTGTTTATTTCTAAGCTTTGTTATTCCTGCTAGAGAATTTACTGCCTGTCGGCTGCACTATATGGAACCCATCTCTCCGTACACTTTCTATTTAGAACAATTTTATGTTGTTTGATTATTTTAAAACTATAAGCTTTTCTGCTTGAAGGTTCAAGGGCTCTGTTCCAAACCTATTCTGATTTTTATTTTTGACCTTTGTACAGAGATTGCCTATATGAAACAAGCAATACATGATGCTTTTATTATTTGGAATTATTTCTTGAGCCAAACAAAGTTGCTCAAACTGTAAAACACTCTTTGTGGGAGAGATTGGCGAAAGTCTCTCTCTCTCTCTCTCTCTCTCTCTCTCTCTCTCTCTCTCTCTCTCTAATAATATTGTCCGTCGAGCTTGAGATGGAGATGGCTACACTTTCTTGTAAATTAATGTGAAAAGTTTTGGGTTGGACTTCATCTGGAAGCATCCTTACTGAGAGATATGGGTATCAGTCATCCTGGTGGCTGATTTAGTTCACGACTTATTAGTTTCATGAACTGTAACTAAAAAAAAAAAAAATAGCTTACAAAAATAGCAAATGGCTACATTAAGGATTAATAAAAAGTAGAGTAAACGGAATATCATTTTTACCATCGAAGACGGGACTCGAATGACAACTGCCTTGACAAAAAGGTTGCGCTCGTTATGTTCTGAATTGCAAGTTCCGAATTAGGTTCGATCCTTTGTGGACGTATGGGGTCGAATTTGTAGCCAGAAGGACCGCTTGTTTTCCGTGATTTTGTGAATTGAGATTTGCGCGATATTGTATCGCGATTGTGTTGTGTTGCCGGTGCGATGCGTATTGCGTACGTGAGCGTTTGTGTGTATGTTTGTGTACGTTTGCCTGCCGGTGCGATGCTGGTAGGTACGCGTGTGTATGTTTGTGAACGATTAGCCTGCCGGTGCGGTATATGAGTGAGTTTGCGTATGTTTAACTTACTGGTTGATGTGGGTATTGTGAATGGGAAACCTACTTGTGTGACGCTGGTAGCGTATAAGTGGCTCAAAGTTACTGGATTGGTCGCGGCTATCCGGTGCGATGCTGGTTAGTCGAGTGAGGTGGGAATATCCCGGAGGTAGCCGGATGAGACTTTAATTAGTCGAAGGAATATCCCGGAGGTAGCCGGATGAGACTTTAATTAGTCGAAGGAAATCCCGGGAGGTAGCCCGGATGAGACTACAAATAGTCGAAGGAGGAGAGAGGATCCCGGTGGGAAACCGGATGAGACTACCGGTGCGGTGCCGGTAAGTCGGACGAGAGAACCCCGGTGGGGAACCGGATGAGACTATCGGTGTGATGCCGGTAGTCGAGCGGGAATATCCTGGTGTGAGGCCAGATGAGACCATCTAGTGAATTGCGTGTAGTGTGTGAGCTTGGACTAGGTAGTCAAGGTTACACGGTGTGAAGTTTTACCTTCAGCGTGTGGATTAATTTGTGGTGGCCTAGAGTGACGTTGGATCCCTTGTTCTCTGTAGGAACAACGCTGATTTTAACCTGATTTTGGTATGTGTAAGCTGCCATGTTGTTAAACTTCCAGTGGTATGCTGGACTGTGTTTTCTTCTAGTATGAAGCATGATTGAGAGGGATGACGGTTTCGTTGTGGCAAGTGATTTTCTTCAATAGTGCACCTGTTGGTACGATGTTTGTCTTGTGTTTCCGATTGAAATTTGGTTTAAAAAGAATTGCCATTTGGATCATTACAAGCGTAATTATCCAAACTGTGCGTGTGTGTGTGTGTGTGCGCTGTCTTATGGTTCTTGTTAACTTTTCGATTTTTTGTAATAGAGAATAAAGAACCGCGACTTCCGAAAAAAAAAAAAAAAAAAAAAAAAAAAAAAAAAAAAAAAAAAAAGGCTTCACGCGTTGGTATCAAACTCCTTTCATAGTTTATGCTTACTTGATTGAAGTTGTATCATTTGTAGTGAACCTTAGTGAGTTTTCTAACAATGTTTGTCAGAAAAGCCGAGCGGAAAAATCTTCATGGCTGATTTCTTTCTTGCCGTTGCCTAGGTGGCTTCATGACACACCAGGAGGTGTGGATTGTCTGATGGCCGTGTCGTATAGTCACAGCGATGGCGCCACTATCGCGCCTTGCCAGGCCTTGGATTGCCTTTTCGATTAGTCATTTCTTCCATGTCCTTGAGATTCTGTATGGTACCTTGAATATCATTGGTAAGGAAACGTCAAGCGAATAGCTTGGGCGTAGTCGGCACTGGGTTGGTAATTGGAAAAGCTATATTGCTTAGCGAGTGCACTGGACTCGGCAGATTGGCCAGTAGCTGGAATCTAAATCAGATACGCGCTTGACCGTTTAGACCAAGACCTGTCATTCTGACTTTTGACAGATGATTTTTGGAGCGAATTGCCGGGATAGCCAGAAAAGAAACCCAGATGCTGAAAACGTCGCGTTTCTGGTTTTCCTATGATATTTCCAAGATATACGACGGCTGTGAGAGTTACTGTTTTATTCCGAGTCCCCGTCGACATATATATATTTATTTTAATTGTTGGAAATGAAAAAGGAAATGAAACTGTCATTTTTGGGATTTTTTTTAAGGCGGTTCATAGACCCAGCTCAGCCGTCACTGTCACTCGTGGGACGAGTGAAAGAGAAAGCGCTACGCACAGAACGCCCGATTTAGTTACTTTTTAACACGTTTTAATTTCTATAAAAATACCGTCTAAAAAAATGGCATTTATAAAGCTGTCGATGTATGCATATAATATGGATATTTTTTGTGTTATAATTAGTTTTACACTGTTTGATATAATAAACTGGAGTAAAGTTGGATTAGCGGTCCGAGTTAGAGGTTACTTTGGAATTAAATTGTATCGAGCGAAGTTTCGTGAAACGTGTATCGAAAGCTGTCAATGTAAGGATGATATAATCAAATATAACATATGTTTTTTTCATATTTTTAACTTTTAACATTTCTTAGAAAAGTATGATCTTAAATGAGCAATTTGACGATGCTGGGTCAGGGAAGGGCCTTAATGGATTCGATTCGACCTATCGCCTCTCATGCAGATGGTCGGGGTATCGATTCCGGCTCGCACCTCTAAGTTTACTTATGTGCGAAATTCAATTTGAATTAACCACTGCGTTTTTCGGTGAAGGTAAACATCGTGAGGAAACCTGCACGCATCTGCTAAGTAATTCAAAGATGTGTGTGAAGTCGCCAATCCGCATTGGACCCGCGTGGGGACTATAGCCCAAACCCTCTCGTGATGAGAGGAGGCCTGTGCCCAGCAGTGGGACGCAAATAGGCTGTAGTAGTAGTAGTAGTAGTAGTTTAATGGAGTATCTTGGAATTCTTCTTACTGACAAATATAAATTTTCTTGTGTTTCTAAATTTATCTATAAACACTAAAGGAACCTAAGGAACAATGAATTCAGAACATAAATATTGGCCAAGTAAGCGAGAGCATTCTTTGCAATTCATTATGGGAATAAGTTGATAAATTACTAATTATTTATCTTATTGGCAATATTTTTCCCTCCCTCCCTCAAGTAGTTTTTTTACAAATACAAATTCGTTTATTCTCCATAATAGCATGTAACATGTATTTCTTAGCTTAACAAATCACACAGGCGCCATGTAGTTTAACAAATAATAGCATTTACTATGGAAAAAGGGTATGGGCACAGCTAATGCTGATATTTAAGCCCATCCGACGTCAATATTGATGGCAATTATGTTCCAGTTTTACAACAAACAATCAATGAAGTAATGTTTAATTAGCACATAATACTATTAAAATTATACTTTCTTATACAAAACAATTTTATATAATAATGGGTTAGAACTTAACTGATTATTAAAAATAACTATTCCGCACATTAAATATGTTTATTTATAGTAACAAGTTTTTTTGCATCCATCATTTGACAAGTTAAAATCCGCGGCATGCATGTCAAGCCGTAGCCATTAATCTGTCTATTAAAGAATTAATGCCTGAATTAACTTATCGGGCCACTCCATTAAAGAGAGCAGATAATTTGCACAGATAGGTATGCAAAAGTCGTCGCTAGTTGATCTAGTAAAAAATAGAGGTGAATAGACAGACAGACAAATGGATGTCGCCATTGTATCAAGTCTGTTGACATATGTAGATATTTATAATTGTTACAAGCGGAGTAAATAGGTGGGTGGGCTCGCAGAAGTGACGAATGGGATTCCAAGTTGCAAATGGCTTGTGTGATCCTGATCAATTTGAGTTTTGAACCGATAATCACGTACTAGGGAGGAAATGGTCAACATCTTCTCTAAGTAGGCATTTTTTTTATACCTATGGCATAGGCAAACGAGCGCACAGCCCACCTGATGGTAAGTGGTCACTGCGGCCCATGGACACCGAAATCCTATGATCCCATCCTATGAAACCATAAGATCTCGAATGCGTAGCCTACCCCGAGGCCTAAGATGGAATGCCTCTGTGCCAGAAATTTCACCGGCTGCCTTAACGGCGTACCGGACAGACCAGTGCGAGCACTGCTATTTGGCGGCAGGTTAGCGGGGAAAGACGGTGGTACCACCCCGGACGGACCCAGCACAGGTCCTACCACTAACTAGGTAGGGAAATTACCTACTTACTTATCTACTTAGGTACACATTTCATGAATTAACAAAAGTTGCGGTCCACCATCTGAATCATGCTCAACAGAGTTCACACGTCATGCATAAAGCAAATTCTACTCTAGATAATTCTAGTCGCGTAGACTTGATACATTGTTAAATTTAAAATATTTGTTATGTAAGATAAAACGATCGTCTGAATGGATAGGAAACTTGATCGGCCCTGATCCCTCGACCACATCTATTCTGGTCCTCCGACGCCGCTCGTCCAGAATACCAGATGGTCCTTTGGCATTTAGGTATTTTAATCAAACCTGATAGCGATTAAAACGGCAAAGAATACTTAACGAGCTAGATTTCGACATAGTCTAGACCAGACCAAGTTGCATGCCCTCTTTAAAGCCAGTTCTTATTTAGCTACAATTTTTCAATGTCCGATATGAATAATACAATGTAATCTTTAGAGATATTGCGTTGCGACATTAGCTAAGTACCAAACACTTAATTTTGTTCGGCTTGGAAAAAAAACAATGTTGCATCCATCAAGTTGTAGTTACCAGTGAAATCAACTAATGGAACATTTCCTTTTCATTTGACAAAGCTGTTTATCTCCGAAATCGTCCTCCCACTAAACGGATTAAGGTTCAAAATTCTACCGATAAATCTTATCTTTTATTAGAAAGACGCGTCCACGGAAAAGTCGTCCAAATTAGAAGACGAATCACTAAGGAGTTATTTTTGTGTAGATTTATCCCGTCGAGATTAGATCTCAGCTATAAATAATAAAGATGTTGACTTTAATGTTTATACAGACCTGAATATAGCTATTAATATTAGTGTAAATCCGTAAGTTTGTTTGTTTTGGTGACGTTTATTTTGTATAAGCCTCGTGCTTTATGAAATGAAAGTGATAGATTTGAGAGTTGCAACGTTATGATATCTTTAGAGCCAACCGTATATAAAAATAACTCGTTATGGGAAGGAGAAACATTTAATTTAAAGAGTAACAGCTTTAAAAGCTTCTTTTACCAAGGTAGTCTAAAACAAAGTATGAATTTGAAAAACAAAACACTTCGTCGCTAGATTATCATTTTAGCACCTTAATTGACTAAAAAAAGCTTTAGAACATGTTTATTCAACCGTTTTAGAGACATTGTATCGAATAGACCGTTACGGTTTAAAAATGGAACATTTCACACCGGCGCGCGCGCTTTTTGCAAATGGCGGCGCACTGTTTACAGACTCGGAACGAAAGAACATCACATTATAGTTCTGTCTGACCGAGCGCGCTGAGCCAAAGAGCCCTTATTAACACCAATATTGCTTCCTTCTATGTGTTTTTATATAATTGAAAGTTTATTTATTCAACTACAAGATTTATCACTTAGAGAAATTCCATCCATTTTCCATTGTTAAGCAACACATCTCCAAACCCCAAGCTACTGTGTGTATTTTGCCCTTCAGGCTGTGCGTCTGTCGGTCGTCGAGATTTGGAATATTTTAAAATTTTATCAAACTTTGTAGTATCCTATCCCTGCACCGCAATCTTCACCGTTGCTGCCATTTATATTGGAATCGATTACCATACTTACATACACTTCTTATACTTAGGTACACAATGCAACGTAGGCAACTTCTCTGAGAGGTACATAAAACATACCTACATAAAATATGCAGTTGTCACTTAGCAAAGCCACCTGGCAACCTACCTAAATATAAATTATACTAAAAGTCTTAAAAAACTACGAAAGAACTTAAAACACGCCGACACCATCGCGTGCAAGAAACACACTAACATTCATCCTCTGCGCGAGCGCAACATAAATGAAACGTCATTTTCAAAAAACCATTATAGCAAATTTCATAAAGCAACAATGTTGTTTGTTAATGCTGCATTACCATGCGCATAAGCACCTTGTGGGAACGTGGCGTTATCATTGAAAAGTAACACTTAAGTCTTAAGTACAAGACTTCTTCAGTTAAATAGAACGAGCGAACGGACCACCCGAGTCTACGAGGATAACCGCTGTCTTAGTAAAAACGTTACATTCAAATTATTCGATTATTAACATGTAGAAATTTTGTATTCAGTTGCTACGTGCTGCACCTTTGCAATTATTGTCGGTATTAAACTAGAAAGCACTTGAAAAAACGAAACTTCTCGGAGTACTTACCACTGAATAATGAAAATGGTTTTTTAGAGGGAATAAACCTCGAGTAGCCCGCAGGGGGTACTAAAGGGACTTATTAGGACGAAGTCTGAATATCTACAGTGGTGTAATTTAGGTTGGAACTTGGATTGGATAGGATGACGAAAGTAAAATCCAGAAGGCGAAGTTTTTGAGAGAGAGCAGTTTGAGTAAGGAAGGATTTTTAGAAATGTCTGCTCCATTCCATGGCGACTTTTGGGATGGATGGAGTTCGGATGGGATTAAACAATCACGCAAACTCGTACGTTATAACAATTCTAGCAGAGCTTAAAATTCTGGGCACGCTAGTGACATTCAAAACCAACACCTGACAGTGATCTCAAATCAGAAAAAAATACATTCATCAGAACTAGTTGGCCATTTTTTACGTCGTGGTATCGGATCGAGCTAGGAATCCGCCGGCGGCGCCGCCCGATCCCATCTCTCGTCGATGTCCGAGTATGTAGGCGATTTAATTAGTTCGGGCCTATCTCGGCTCAGATCAGCTGGTGTCCGTATGACGGGATTACTACCCATTCTAATTTCTAATCGTCTTTGCGTAACGGGTAGAGTCATTGGGCAAGACCTATGCCAAATAGTGTAATTCTACACGCTTTTGTAGACTTCCTTTCAGTTTCTTCACTTGATATAGGTAGGTACCTATTCAAGACAGGTATTTTCTCATTATTTGAATCCAAATCAATTACGCCACCGGATTGAAAGGAAGTGTCTTTACTTATACAGTTTTTCCTGACTTTAAAGGCCATATTACCATGGGAGTCCTAAGCAGTAGTGTGCATTTTTAAAATTCCTGAGCATGCAAACGTAATACAATATTACAGCAGAGGTCAGTGCTTCGCTCGAGCACGCAGTTTTTAACAGGGTTTTTATGAACGATGGGAAATTGAATGGGCGACAGGTACAGTACAGAGCAATAGTGAACAGTATTTTTTTTTTCAAGGATGTGAGCTCCAACAAGTCCGAGCGACGAACTGGTTAAGATCGCAGGAACACGGTGGATGCGAATGGCACAATTCGTCCCAATGAGCTTTTAATTTCATACATTTTGTATCGAATTTCATATGAAACCATCTTATCCTGACATTTCCTCGAAAACCAATATACCACAAGGAATAAATAAGAAAGGTTAAAAGACATTATTTTAGTGTAGGTAACTTGAAATGACAGTAATCATTTAAAAGCGAACGTACGAACATGAAAATGTTTAGGCGTGACCTGATATGGAGTTGCACCATTACTTTCACATATTATAGCTCCTTTTAAGAACTTAATAAAAAGTTACAGATACAAGCCCACCCCGCGTCTCTGCCCACGTCTACCGCCGATTATTGTGACTCACATTCTGAATACTTGTGCGTGTCTTTAGATAAAGTAATCTCTCTCTGAGATAAGCGCGCTCTCAAGTGGGATATAATACCTACTCGTAGTGCAAAAATAAGAAGGGGTGAATGTACAATGTTGATTTTAAAAATACAATTAGTATAATTAAATTTAACTCGATGTTGTTCAATGTTCAATCATGAGATATCCGGGCTGAACCAAAGCTACCGATTTTAACTAAATGTCTGTCGAAGCTTTTTGGTAAATAGCCTACCTATATATTTTACTGCGGTACCTTGAGCTTCGAGAAGGGGCTGTTTTTAAGTTCATATTTCGATTTTTATTATCTATACTAATAATAAATCTGTAGAAGAAGTCGCGTCTGAAACTTGAAAATTAAAAGAAACTATCAAGTCGAGAGGACTCTGTAAACGATACTGAACACAAAATCCCGATATCTTTGAAAAGTTGTCTGTATGGATGTGTGTTTGTATGTATGTCCGGATTTAACTCAAAAACTACTAGACATATTACAACAAAATTTGGTATGGGAGTAGTTTATAACACTGGTTAACATATAGGCTACTTTTTATCCCGGAAAAATGCATAGTTCCCGCGGGAACGCTATTACCGAATTCCACGCGGACGAACTCGCGGGCAGAAGCTAGTCAATTAATACATCAGTTAGTTACTCAAGTCATATTCAAATAGTCATTATATTTCCTTGCAAATTTTAAATCACAAAGCACCGAACCAAGTCACGGCCAACGGCTACTCCCTGTAAAGTGAATCGGTTGTGTGCGCGAGCGCACTGCGCCCGCGCCGCCACGCGCTCTGGTCCAGTGACCACTGCCCAGACGGACCGACAGCACACACGAAACTACATAAAAAATATGTATAATGAATTTCTGAAGAACTCACAGCTACCTACCAGTCGTCTAATTAAAGATGGTTCGACATTACGCTTGAACCGCTACAAACATAACCAAGAATTAGTTACATACATAGACGTGGAAATGGTGACATGTAAACACTAGTTAGTACTTATATATAACACAGCTCTACAAAAAACAACTTTTTTTTTGTTGCCCTGGATATCATCGCAAATTTTTACGTTTTCGGGTGCCCAGATTATGAATACCTATATTCATGAAAGTTCTCAATGTGCTTGTATTTTCATGATTGTTGCATATCGTATATTTTGAACAATTATCGGCTTATTAAAAATGAAATTTAATTTTCCAGAAAAAAACAGAGCTAATCTTACAAAATCATTTATAGTTTCATGAATTGTGTGCATAAATAGACCCAAAATCACTTTCATATCTAGGGCAACAAAACCACTGTAGACCAGTGTAATAAGTATCCTATTGTACCTACCTATTCAACAGTAACAAATATTCTTCTTTTCCGTTCCGTGAAACTTGTAACTTTTTAAATACGTCAAGTGTAAAAAACATTATTCTTGAACACTATAATTAAAGAGTACCTATTCATTGTTGTTGTTGTTATATTGACTATGCAACGTAAACGCCATTCTTGAAATTATTACTTGTTAAACATTTCATTACATTGCGGCAACCAGTTTATTATAATTTTTAAACAAAATAAAAACGAATCATAAACATAAAAACTGATGGAAATGGTTTTGCCGACCCTCCGCGGTGCAGACAGATCGCAGTTCGCAGCCTAGCGTAATGAATAATATTTTTTATTTGTCTATACCACTACGAGTATACTGAGCTTTACTTTAACCATGACATCCGCAATAAGTCCCGTACTACTTTATCACAAGGGAGTAAAGTGTAATGTAAAGTGGCATACAGTTTGAAAGAGGTAAAGTTACGTCGGCAGAATGAAAGTGCGGGCTAAGAGGTCCGGGCCGACAAATGTAGCGCTGTCGTCGTCAAACTATGCACAGAATGTTTGTAAGCCGTGGTGGCCTAGTGGTTCGACCTACCGCCTCTCATGCAGAGGGTCGGGGGTTCGATTCCGGCTCGCACCTCTAAGTTTACTTATGTGCGAAATTCATTGAATTCACCACTGAGCTTTTCGGTGAAGGAAAACATCGTGAGGAAACCTGCACGCATCTGCGAAGTAATTCAAAGATGTGTGTGAAGTTCCCAATCCGCACTGGGCCCGCGTGGGGACTATTAGCCCAAGCCCTCTCGTGACGAGAGGAGGCCTTTGCCCAGCAGTGGGACGCGAATAGGCTGTAGTATAGTAGTAGTAGTACCAGGAAAATATGCAGAATACAGTCATACACATAATAGGACAACTAGTTGGTTTACAAAAGTCACAGTAGTTGGCAGCGGTTTCCGCACTAGACTCTGGGCCTGTACCGCGGAGCCCAATGAAGACATACTAAATATTATTAATCTAACTAAATTAAACTAAATACGTATTTTAGAACACGTACAAAAAAACAGGTTCAGGAAATAGATACAATAAGCCAATTAGAACTGTGGTAAGATAGTTCACTTTGATTCAATATTAATAAATAGATATACAGGATGTAAAAGACGTGGTGGCCTAGTGGTTCGACCTACCGCCTCTCATGCAGACGGTCGGGGGTTCGATTCCGGCTCGCACCTCTAAGTTTACTTATGTGCGAAATTCAATTGAATTGTTTTCCTTCACCGAAAAGCACATAACCACTGTGCTTTTCGGTGAAGGAAAACATCGTGAGGAAACCTGCCCGCATCTGCGAATTAATTCAAAGATGTGTGTGAAGTCCCCAATCCGCACTGGTCCCGCGTGGGACTATATCCCAAACCCTCTCGTGATGAGAGGAGGCCTGTGCCCAGCAGTGGGACGCAAATAGGCTGTAGTAGTATACAGGTGTCTCTCCAGTAAGTAGAGCAAAATCCTTCAGCACCTAATACCTAGCCTAACTCTACTGAGCTCTTAACAAACAGATGAAAATTAGGTTTTCTTGTGACTTTGGGTAACGTGGGTGGCCATGGCCACTATTTTATTTATAATTTAAGTAAATAATATATGTATTTAAAACTTCTTAAAAGTTGTTTAAAAAAATCTAATTAACTCCAACAAATAAACATGTGCGCTAGGGTTTTACTACATATATGGATAGTGCTATATAGTGTTGGTGTTCAAAAAAGGGTTGTTGTTGAAAAATAGCAATTCTCATCATATTAATAATTCATTACTTCAAATATTTAATTAGCTCTGTTATGATTTTTATTCATTTTTACCGAAACAACGTAAATCGCTCTAATAACACTAATACCTTTTTACAAGCTATTTTTATAACCTCCTTGCTTACTCCCAAAAAAGTTATCTTGAAAAGTTTAAAAAGTAATATTCAAATGCTTCCCAAGACAAGCAAACTGGCATCAACTCTGTTGAAAAGACAATAAAGTTGAATTTAATTGGGTAAGGAGTGCAAATTCGAAAATCGAACGCATAGCCGGCGGTTGCTCAGGATTCGATAAAATCAGTTTTGATCGCCATTTTGTTTTAATCGAGCCGAACAAGTGCCGCATTCCTGCGACTTCAAACTTTCGTTTTATTTTTATTCTGTGTTACGTGTCAGATAGTAAAAATGTTAAAAATACATAAATTTATTTCTTCTAATTAATTAACTAATCATACTACCTTTAATACACATACACCCGTTGGGGTAGTTTTGTAAATAATAAGACTATTTTTAAGGTTTCTTGAATGACACTTAACTCCTTCACGAAAACCATCATTGCGACTAAAAATAAACTCTATTTAAGGCTTTCTGAAAAACTCTCGTCGGAGATCATTCGTCGAAGATCGTTCGAGTAAGTCGTAAGCTTAAACGGCCACAAAAATAACCAACAATTAGTTACATAGATAGGCGTAGAAACAGTGACATCTAAACATCACACTAATGACTTCCTATATTAAATACAATATATCAAGCGGTTTACTACTTGCCTCGAACATACATAAATGCCGTTTAAGCGTTCAAATGCCTACTATTCCGTAGTGTTCTTAACTGTGCCTCCTTAGGGAGCCATTGGATTAACACTTTCAAGCGTTTAATGAGGAAGTTAACGGAGTGCGCTTTATGAGTGGAATTTTAATTAATATTGCGTCCCATTGTTGCTAAGTAAATTAAATTAAATACATATTATTATTACATAATCGTGTATGTTTCAAGTTCATTATTTCTTGGATTTTTTTTTTTGTACTTTAAACGAGCTTGAAATGTGGATCTGATCTATCCGTTTTCTGTCTATATTAGGTATACCTACCTAAGTAAACCTACAGGTGCGAGCCGGGTTTGAACCCCCGACCCTCTGCATGAGAGGCGGTAGGTAGGTAGGTTGTGACGATATTTTACCCACAGAATCAGGTATCGATTCTAAGCATGCTTTATAGGTTATTTTTTTCGAGTTGTTAAAAAAAGTTTGCATGGCCCTGTATGGGATTGACGGTGTGAGCGATACCTGAATCCCATGCTAAAATTCAACAGAACTAGACTGATGTCAACAAGACCCACCGGGACGCTCATAACGCTCATTTTAGAAAAAAAAACGCTTTTTGTTCCGCGGCGGAAAACTGTGGAAAAATGGGTTCTTCCGGAGCCGTCCGGAAATATAGCAGGACACAGTTAACGTGGCGCGTGGATTAAGCGATAATAGCCTGTTTGTCGACAGCGCGAGGGCGCCTCGCGCTGAACCTATTAGTTGTGTTGTTACATACCCACACCTACGGTCGCGAGTTCACTCCTGAGGAGTTCATTCACACCGCGAGTCTGCCAACCAAACGTCGGTATTTTTAACTAGCTTTCACCCACGGCCCTCCTGATTGATCTTTCAAACCATTTACGTTGAACCGTCTTTTTTCACGACTGTCAAGTGTGTTCAGACCTGCGGGATTCAAATAGATTCGTTCCACGTTATTTCAGGCAGGTCGCAGCTGACCGATACGGGAAGATATTTGTTGTCACTGTTGTCTGCTTCAGATATCATAATATAATACACAGTCAGTCGAATCAAACCGTGACAAAAAAAAACTTGCAGGTTTTTTTTCATATGACCATAATATGCATTCCTTATAATGAATATTTGAAAAATGCTTTCTTTATTAACAGAATTATAAAGCGTGACATACATTCAATCAGTCACCTGATTGAATGTATGTCCCAAAATGGTTCCAAGACCATTTGCAGGCAAATTACCTTATGTATGTGTGTGTGTTTTGACGGCCGGATTGGTCCAGTTGGTAGTGACCCTGCCTTCTGTTCCGATGGTCGCGGGTTCGAGTCCCGCTCGGGGCAAACTTTGTGTGATGAACACCATTGTTTGTATTCGAGTCATGGATGTTTAGTATTTATATATGTATGTATTTCTCTATATAAGTATTCATATCATTGTCTAGCACCCATAGTACAAGCTTTGCTTAGTTTGGGGCTAGGTCAATATGTGTGAAATGTCCCAAGATATTTATTTATTTATTTATGTTACTTTCTTGTAATTAAATTGCTTAGATGCTGCAAAACTGTCACTACAATAACCGATTCTTCGAAGTTAAACTTAAAGAAGTAACTAGACAATATTTATGACACATGTATAACAGAAAACCTCAATTACAAGTTCAAAGAGTTTCGTTCAATTCATTTGTAGCATTTTAACTATGCATAAATAGGTACCTACAATACCCACCATTCATTCGTTGCCAATATACAATACAATCATACATATATATACACTTCAGCAATGGTTATGAAATTGAGACAGACGCCAAACCGCGACCATCAATTTTAGCTGTTAAATAACATCAATTTTCCTACAATAACAAGGAAAATATTCATTAGTCAAATAAGAGTATAATAATTATTCAATAATTATGTGACTTACTATTTTAATTAACGAAACCTTGTGGCGAATACGAGTAGTACTATCATTATAGTAATTATTTGCATTATTTTTAAATAACAATTAGTTTAATGAACACGCGTCATAAGTTAGTGATGATTTACTAAAACCACAGGCACAGAAACAAGATAAAACATACAAAATTAATCATCCGTTTGGCGTGAACTAATAAAGTTCATAGAGTGCGGTATTTATCTAGTTGGCCCGGTGAACTTCGGATCACCACGGATTACTTCTGTTTTTAGCTGTTCCTTTCAATTTTTCGCGTTTTTTTTCTTTCTAAACCTTCCCTGAATCACGGGGAATAAAACAAAAAAGAATCAGCCAAATCGGTCCAGCGGTTCTCGAGCCTTAGCCAGACCAACACACGGCAATTCATTTTTATATACTTATAAGAAGAAGAAGATGAAACTTCACTGAATAAATATGTTGAATTGTTGATTGATTGACTAGACAGTGTTTGCATCATCATAAACAGATAATTACCTCTTTCCAAAGACCAATGTTTATGGTAGTTTTAAGTGAAACGACAAAATAGGTGCTTGCATGTGCTTTATTAAAACAATGGACCACGAATGTTCTCGAAACTTCCAGAGAATATTCCCCTCGATGCTCAAAGAATCCGCGCCCGCAAAAAGTGTCCGCAGGGCATTCCAGCACTTGACGTAACCGCATAAGGACATCAAAACCCTCATTATCGCTATTTTCCATTAAAATTCGGCGTAATTAAACGTCCTGGAACCAGAGCGACAGTAATTGGGGACTTGATAGTGTTTCAAAAAAGCGGGGCCGCTTTAAGTGTAATGACGCCGAGGGCTCGCTCCCGGACGGGACGGCTTGTGATTTATTTACAGATAAACAAGAAAATAAAATATTAAGCTATGGCTATGAAAAAAGGTTACACGGTCCACAGTTCCCATTTCACAGAACATGAGCAAAATACACGCTAACGTTACTCTTCGACTTCTCCACTACTCTACTTTCAGACTTGCTAAGCTCGACAATGGTAACGAGCAAAAACAAATGACTTTGATACTAAGTAGTATTCATACAACTAGATATTAAATATTGTGCGACCTAGACTGAGAAAACAAAAACTAAATTTCAGAGACGTAGGCTCTACGATTTTCCGAACAGTCAAAATAGAAATCAGGACTTTGCAAAAACGTTTGTGTCACATCGCCTGCTCGAAAGAACATGAACAAAACCTCACACCACTGGGAGAACCAGAGTGGAACAGGCCGAAAAAAAGTTTTTGAAAAGGCAGGTTGGTTCGGCTGGTACCAGTTTTCGGGGGGTCAATAACCGGGGCACGTATTCGGATTCGGACCTGCTGCGCCCGCGCGGGCCTACGCGCGTCACTTACTTATGTGCGAATGCGGTCGCCATCTTGCGAATTGCGCGGCGGACATTTTTCCCACCTTTTTGGGGAGATTTTCTCATGATGACGAGGTAGATTAAGGAGGGCTGGGAAAGCGCTTTGATAGTTATAACAGGAAACAGGCGTGAGTCTTGTATGTATGTATGTACTCGTACGAAAAGCTATGTATGGTGAACCGATAGAAGATCACTTCGGTCCTCTTCCACCACGTTCTGCCGCGTCAACGGAAGTTCTAGGCTAAAATCTGGTCTTCCTGACTTTGTTCTAATTATGCCATAATTAGGTAGGTAAAATGTTATTATTTCTTAAAAATTGGTAACTGCTACAACAAGTGAAATTACTGGCACAGAGGCTCCGGGCCTCTGGGTAGGCAACGCATTCGGTCACCATGGACCGAATAAAAAAAATGCCGACCAATAGGTAACCATGAAAAAAAACCAGCTCCAGAGTCTTTAATGAACTGTGAAACACGTATGTCCCGCAACAGTGGCCCGAGTGGCCACTCCACGGCCGATGCGCTGCGCGATAACGGCGGTATGCGCCCGCGCTGCGCCGTGATGCCTCTTACCGCCCCAATAATTTACTCAAAACGCTTCGAGATTTATCACCATAGCAAACAGAAACCGCGCACAATTTGCACAATGCAACGATAACTATATATTGAAAAAAAAACGACTTACCATGAGACAACGAGCTGATATAACCTTCATACCACTGAAGAATTTTTCTTCAACATAGCATGATCTATCAAACAAAATCAGTTAATCTAAATGTGAATCAAAATACGCTCATCCGTTACGAAGCCTCAATGCCAACTCACTTCATACTGATATAACCCCTCCCTTGTGTAAGGGGTTAATATTAATATAGGTACAGCCTATTTGCGTCCCACTGCTGGGCACAAGCCTCCTTTCATCACGAGAGGATTTGGGCTATAGTCCCCACGCGGGCCCAGTGCGGATTCGGGACTTCACACACATCTTTGAATTACTTCGCAGATGCGTGTAGGTTTCCTCGCGATGTTTTCCTTCACCGAAAAGCTCAGTGGTTAATTCAAATTGAATATTTAATATAACGAGAACAAAATAATTTCACACATAAAATTGTCACCAGAATCCTGTTCAACCGGTGCATTACAAAATCAACCGTAACCGCCCTGCTTAAAGTTCTGTGTCTTCGTTTGTCTATGAGCGGTTCAAGGAACCACTCCTACGCAGCGGCGCGGGAGTTTTTGTAGCCGATGATGAATCGAGAGCTGATGGGCGCTGCCGATGCGGCATTGTTGGCATTCACTCACTCATACTAGCTTGCGCTTCTGGTTTGCTTACTTTCGAGGGCTACCCATAAATACACTCAACCGCAATGAAATCGGGTCACTTTGTATGGAAAATCCTATACAGAGTTATCGGGTAACAGTCCGAAGAAATGCTCTTTCTCAAATAAAATACAAGTAAGTAAGTAGATAATAAATTGGTCAATGCTCAGGCGATACGAACAACCCGACACGGCTTTTAAGATTAGAGATAAATAATAAGTAGAACTAGGCTGGTAGGTATAAAAAAATGGCAAAAAACGCCCATCGCTTCTTATGACTGTTGTACCTACCTAAGGTGAGGAACCGTTTGCATACATATTTAAGTATTTTGTATTGAACTATTGAGGGGCTGTATGTAGATTGGATGTGTTAGATAGCTTTTAGCAGAGGATGCGTAAGATTTTTCGTTTGTTCATTCTATTACCATCATGGGCTAGAAACATCAATATTGGATCGGTTTGATCTGCCGCCTTTAATGCAGAAAGTGACAGGTTTTTATGGAATTGATTAGCAACCGAGCACCGAGTCGCCTGATGATAGAACATGTCAGTTAATATGGCGATAATGCACTTAAGGCCGTTCCCTGACCCAGCATCGTCAAATTGTCAGCATCGTCAATTCATTTAAGACCATATTTTTCTAAAAAAAATTGAAAAAAAAAACTATTGTTATATTTCATTATATCGCCCTTACATTGACAGCTTTCGTTACACGTTTCACGAAACTACGCTCTACAATTTAATTCCAAAGAAACCTCTAACCTTGACCTTTAATCCGACTTTACTCCAGTTTATTATATCAAACAGTGTGAAACTAAATGTAACAGAAAAAATATCCATATTATATGCATACATTGACAGCTTTATAAATGCCATGGTTTTAGACGGTATTTTTATAGAAATTAAAACGCGTTAAATACTAACTAAATCGGACGTTCTGTGCGTAGCGCTTTCTCTTTCACTCCTTGCACGAGTGACAGTGACGGCTGAGCTGGGTATAGGAATGGCCTTAACGTCGGGTTTTACAAAGTTTTTTGTTGCTAAATATGAATATTATGTTAACATTGTTACCAACCTAGGACCTAGATCGAATGTCTCTATGCTGGTAAGTAATTTGGCAGCGGTTCTCTTACCCTTGCCCTAAACAACACAGCAGTGCGAACACTTCTGTTTGGCGGCAGATTAGCGGGCAAGGTTTTAGTTACAAAACTCAAAGTAAATTACTACTACTATAGTCTATTTGCGTCCCACTGCTGGGCACAGGCCTCCTCTCATCACAAGAGGGTTTGGGCTATAGTCCCCACGCTGGCCAGTGCGGATTGAGGACTTTTGAATTACTTCGCAGATGCATGCAGGTTTCCTCACGATGTTTTCCTTCACCGAAAAGCTCAGTGGTAAATTCAAATTGAATTTCGCACATAAGTACCTAAACTAAGGGTGCGAGCCGGAATCAAACCCCCGACCCTGTAGTAGGCTGTAGGTCGAACCACTAGGCCACCACGGCTTTTTTGTAAATAGAAAGTAAAAATATATGAACAAATCGATAAACTTTGGAGCATGGCATATTAACTAGGTGACGAAAAGTAACTTTTGATGTTAATGTTGTAGTGTCCTATTTATAAGCTCTCCCACACAATGCCGTCGACTCGTTAGAAGCGAATGAACTGTATCTATTGCCATGGAAACTCCATGGATGACTAACTTGGCACAAACTTCGAGATTATGTCATAAATAACTCATGTATTAAAGATCGTGTATTTCAGCGTCGTTAGGTACATATTTTTATTGTACTATAAATTTATACGAAGAGTGAAAGTTTGTCCGGTAAATTATCGTTTCCATGGTTAGCGGGTAAATGGGTACATTGACACACTATATCGCCGAAATCGAGATTTCAACACTAAAACACCGCAGTTCACTTATATTATACCAGAAGAAAAGTAACACACCTAAACCTAGAAAAAAGACCTTTATACAAATCAGCGTACCTACGCCCGAAATAAAAATAAGTGTTAAATGCGATAGCAGATGTCGCTGCCTAGGTAGGTAGCATGTATGAAAATCTGAACTCGCGGGGCGCTCCAAATTATCATAATACGGGAGACCCTCGCGTCGCGCCGGCAGCTTTCTCGCGCAAAGACTGGCTATTGCCAATATTGCCATACAGCAAGGGAATGTTGCCTGCGTGATGGGAAACCCTTCCTTTCGGCCCTAATTTAGATTTTTAGGTTATTGTTTAGCTTCTTTTTTTTCTGTAAATTTAAATGCTATTTGTAGTTCATTTATAATTTTTACTTGTTCTTTTCTGAATAAAGACTGGTCCACTTAAAATAACTTCCAAGTTCCAGCTAACCTTTGCAAAAAAATGCCCTAGCTTTGAGTATTAGGTATACACATATATAATCATAATACATGCTACGAGTCGCCCCCTGGATGTTCCTCATAAGACAGAGCTTTTCCGATGTACGCCGAAATGTAAGGAGTCAGTCTATACACCCTGTTCATGTTGTCCAGCGGCTTTGATAAGCAAGAAAACAAAACACACTTTTTCGTCTCTGCATACTATCCGCCTAGGTGGCTTGACTGGAATGGCGATCGCAGCGCCCCCAATCTACCCGATTTGGTGTCCACTTTTGGAACTATAAAGATTGCGCTCCTTTACTTCAACCCTCAATAGTGGGGGGGTTTCTCAATGGCCGTCACCCAAGATGGACGTTGACGTTTGTTGAGTCTCTTCAATTTTATTTTATTAATCATTTACACCGTACATTTACCTTTATTACCGAACAACTTGCAGGCCTGTGGCCCTTACTTTTGATATTGGCGAAGTGTCCAAGACAGAAGCCTTTAATTTATATAGAATAGAATAGAACTCATCGTGATAGTGTCGTATAAGAATTTTCAATACAATCTATCATTTTTGTATGGATCTGTCATTTACGAAGACATTTCGAATAGACAGCGAATTCACCCCCAGTTGACAGTAACTTTTGTGTAACCCTAAAGGGCCTTACGCATTAGTCGTCATGGCATTTTTTTATTATTTTGTATGATAAAGCTAATTTTTTTTTCGATATCAACCATTGTTCATTTGCGGTATCGTTTCTGTTAATGCCCCCAGTGCTATGCCAAGTTAATGCATATCAACATAAACACCCTGTAATAGGGATGACGACAACTTTTTTTCCTTAGTCTATCAGGAAGATTATTGAAAAGTATTGGACACGTATTTTTTCTTTTTTCACGTAATCAAACTTATACGGAGATATATTGAGTTGAAATGTCGCGTGACGCCACGGTTAGGTACGATTTATAACTAACGGTGACTTAGTGAGCCCCCACTCTCCAACTTTAATGCGTTTTAACTTAGTCATTCTTGGTTAATTTGATAAAACAAAAAATACGTGTCTAATATTTTTGTATTACCTGACTGACGGACTAATTAGAATTTCGATTTGTTCACCCTGTCGTCATCCCGATTTCTTTGCTTCTGCTCATACTTTGTAGCATTAAAAAAAAAACTAACTGTCAAATCTGCTCCCCGTCGATCCCACAGTCAGTCGTCACCGGCGAAAATAGATCATAGAAAAAAGCGGCGAGTCGTCTACCCCGCGTAAAAAGTGATTAGATGCATAGACAAAGAGCCGACGCCCACGGCGCGGGAACACTCGTGCGCGGGCGCAGGCGCGGCGCACACTGCGATTGGGAATAATATTGTTACTCGAGGTAACCAACCTTATGGTGGTGCTGTTGAAGATTATAATACAAAAAAGTTGTTTTTCTGTTGTTACAGTTAATATTTAAAACTAGCTCCTGCTCGCGACTTCGTACGCGTTGAATTCGGAAATAGCGTTCCCGCGGGAACTATGCGTTTTTCCGGGATAAAAGTAGCCTATACCCATGATGACCAGTGTTATAAACCACCCCCATATCCAATTTTATTGCAATCCGTCCACTAGTTTTAGAGTTAAATCAGGACATACATACTTACATAGACAATTTTTCTAAAAATCGTTATTTTGTGCTCAGTATCGTTTATATAGTCCCCTCGACTTGATAGTTTCTTTTAATTTTCAAGTTTCAGACGTGACTTCTTCTACAGACGTATTATTGTAGGCAACGCATTCGAGATCTTATAGTTTCTTAATGGGGGATCAAAAAGGACTTCGGTGTCCATGGGCCGCAGTGACCACTTACCATCAGGTGGGCTGTGCGAAAAGACTTCATCCTTTGCCATTTGGTAAAATTAAAACCCCGATTTAGCTACTAGTCTTAGTTTCAGTATACTTAATATTGCGCTATTCGAAACTTCCACGGAATTGTTCACTAGAAGCATATACGGTCGGATTCGAAGAGACAGTCATAAAGCAAATAAAGGGCGCTGTGTTCCGTGATATTTGACGTTTCTCTACTTACACTTATCAGAGTAAGCTTTCTCGTAACGCGGTGGGCGTCGCGGCTAAAATCGACTCCCGCGCACCATTGGAAAGTGATTTATTCGGAGCACCGGCCGTAGGCGACGCCGCTCACCACCATTGTCATACTTACACCTACCGCTGAATACGAGAAGCAAAAAAAAAATTTTTTAATGAAAAATAAAAACCGCCTTCAAACTCCGACAGACTGCGATGTCAATGTCAATCTCACTGTAGATTATCATTTCTTTGGGTCGGTTTACTTGACACCGACTTCGCAGTCTGTCGGGGTTTGAACGCGGCTTTTATTTTTTATTTAAAAAAATTTTTTCGGCTACAGTTTCCAAACATTACTAGGTATAGAAATACATAAGTAACTCTGAAGTCTTCGAAATTGACACCAAAATCAAATCACGTGCTAGCAAATTTTGAGGAGTTCCCTCATTTTCTCATGGATCCCATGATCAGAACTGAACCAAATTAATATGGGACCAACTTGGAAGTACCACCTTTCGAACAAAAAAAGAATCATCGAAATCGATTCACGTTTACTATTTATTATTAGTGAACATACATAAAAAAAAGATTCCAACGAATTGAGAACCTCCTTCTGTTAAGTCTGTTAAAAACATCAAATCTACACAGACTTCACATTAGTAACGCCCGCAGGCTCATTAAGTTTGGCCACTTGGTTTGAAAAGCGGTCGTCGTGATCGATTCAATACGAAGCGTACAAATTCCTATAGAAAAACTACTGGTCGTCTTCGGCATCGCAAACCAATGACCAAACGCAATACCGCAGCAGGCTCTAGTCACTTCCAGTAAAGGCTGCGCAGGCGCCGATGACTCATAGCGGTGAATCAGGCTTCTCGTGAACAACGACCGATTCATTCATTTCATTCATAAAACCTCCAGACACGACAGCTTTTCCTCTAATATTTTCAAGTCTGTCAAACCTTGTCTAGCGCCCTTTTTAGAATGAAAACTTTTCTATTTATTTTTTAATTCAAGGCGACTTGCAAAAAAGGGAAGAGATACTTGTCCTTTTCCTTTTTAAATGTTTCCAACTTTGTAACAACTTAACTAATGAAATAGACATGTTAAAAAAATAATGTTACTTTATAAACTTTTTTGTAAGCTGTAAACGCTATCGCATTGTTGTTATTAGTTAATTTTGATTTGTGTTCTCAGTCACATATGTTCAAGGAAACTGCTGTACCTAAATCATACTATTTAACTATTTTATTATTATGCACAAATGCATATAAATAAATATACAAATAAACAGTCGTATAACATTTGAAATCTATCTTGTTTTAGACGCATTTCTGATAAATATTTTTGAAAAGTATTTTAAATATCTAGTGAGCATCTGCACCAAGTCGCGTAATTGACTATAGACCCTCGTGCCGAAAGACAACCTGTACCCAACAGTGATCTAACCAATAATCTCTATTTTTTAGGCTATTAAAACATTTTTAGTTATAAAAACTATCTATCTACGTATAATATTTTAGGTCGCCCGTCATCCACTATTGCAGCTTCCCTAAATCCGCCGCGGGATTAGTGTAGTGTTCAGCGCTGCCGCTTCCGCGGCGGAGGCCTGGCACAGATATGAATATGATATAATACAATATGCTACAAACAGTTATAGCTCGACACAACTTAAGCGATAATATACTCTCCGTCAACGGCTTAAGGCCATTCCTATACCCAGCTCTGCCGTCACTGTCACTTGTGCAACGAGTGAAAGAGAAAGCGCTACGCACAGAACGCCAGATTTAGTTAGTATTTGACGCGTTTTAATTTCTATAAAAATACCAGCTAAAAACATGGCATTTATAAAGCTGTCGATGTATGCATATAATATGGATAAATTTTCTGTTATATTTAGTTTTACACTGTTTGATATAATAAACTGGAGTAAAGTTGGATTTAAGTTCCGAGTTAGAGGTTACTTTGAAATTAAATTGTATCGAGCGAAGTTTCGTAAAACGTGTAACGAAAGCTGTCAATGGAAGGATGATATAATCAAATATAACATATGTTTTTTTTTCATATTTTTAACTTTTAACATTTCTTAGAAAAGTATGATCTTAAATGAGCAATTTGACGATGCTGGGTCAGGGAACGGCCTTAAGCTCTTCGCCGCGCGCCTCCAGTTGTGTAGGTGACCGCCAGCAATTTTTGTCTCTTCAATAATCAACAAGATTGAACTAAGCGTTAGCAAAAAACAGCCATCGTTTAATGACATCCGATATGGACCTGGACCTTACTCAACTTCACAAGTCTAGACACAACTTCCTTGTAGCAAACATATTCTTAATATAACATAGGTACCTGACCTATACTATATAGCACAATCTACACACATATTGGCCCGCGGCTGAAAGCTCGTATCACACCGAAGGCGTGAGACAGACATTCTCTGGATATGCCTCGCCTCGTCGCTTCGTCGCCATGCACTACAAAGTAAGCGCACGTCGCGTCCAAGTTGCTCCTCACGCGTTCGGTGTGACCCGAGCTTAAAAAATAAATTGTATAAGTATAAAAAAAATATATATTACTTGCAGTTTTATTCACTGTAAATTTTCAAACACTATTGTTATAATATAACGCGTAACCTAACCTACCCGACAATTTATAATCTCACTAGAATGAAAGATTATAGTTACCTATGTAAAGTAAAGTGATCTTACTATTTTACGGTGGTATTAGGTATATGGTATTATCCATGTTTCAAAAGCGCAAAAAATTATAGCCCACCCTGTACTTAGTATATCTAAGCGGAACCTATTCGTCAGGTCAAGGTGGAATACTTATTTAAATACCTTAGATTAGAAGTAGGTAATATATTCTGAGAACCAAGCACAAGTCTAGACTTTAATTATTATTTATTAAGTCCAAGGTTTGATGAAACCTAAAATTTAAACGTCAATCTAGACGAGTGAAATAGGGCTTTACGTTTACTTATAGTTAAAATTAATCGTGTCATAGTGATTGTTGACAGGTCACGCAATACTTACTTAATGGTATAATGTAATGTAATTAAGAAGGATTTTTTATTTTTAAGCAATCCCTTGAAGTTATAATTCGCCTTAGCAAGCACTAAGTAAATGTCAAGAATTAATATAGGTACTTTTCAAAAGTCCAAGTTGTAGATTTGCCAAAGGGCTATGGAGCGTAGCATACTAGGTGTTAAAGAACGGATCGTGTTCGGAACACCACGCTACGCTCACAAACAAAAATAGCCGACGTGGGACACAAAACTGCCAGGATTAAGTGGGACTGGGCTGGCCATGTCATCCGAATGCACCTAGAGAGATGGGCTTCTATTGCTACTCGATGCCATTATTAAAGTTTAGAAGTTTACTTCATAGTCACTTGCTACATTTACAACTAAATACCTAACTCGAATTTATTTTCGAATTAATTTTTTTCTCCCCTACAAAAATAAATAAATATCAAAATGGACGCAAGCAACACAATGTAACACTCACACAAATGTAAACACGCACTCCCGCATACACACTAATACACCATCAGACACACACAGTCACATTCCACACACACACACACACGTATGACACACAAGCTTCTATACTCACATAATTCTACCTCTACTATTTTATTTATAATTATAATTCTTTTTATAATTAAGTTTTCAATGTGTTAATATGCACAATTAAGGTTTTGTTTATAGTTTAAAAATAGCTGCGACTGCTTCTACCGCAAAGGCTCTGGCAAAGGTCTGAAAACCAGCGCAGGGTATTCATACCCAGCACTATGCTGAGACCGGGACCCTTTTTTGCACCTTAACTATATTATGTTTTTATTATGTATACTTTTAATATGTTTTGTAAGGTTGTGATAATAAATAAAGATTCTGATTCTGATTCTGATGGGTGCCACATGATGGCCACCGGCGGCGGGGAAGGCCCAGGCGGAGATGGCGGGTTGACCTGGACATGTTCTCCAGTGACTGGCCAACAATAGCCGAAGATAGAGGGAATTGGAAAAACATGGGAGAGGCTTTTGCCCAGCAGTGGGACATTCAAACAGGCTAGAGAAAAAAAAACTTTTCAAACCTTTTATGAGTACTTGTCAATCAGTCGCCAGATTGATAGAAATGACGTGTGCGTTTTAATTGTGTCCTACGGTTTTGTTTTCAGGGGCTATATTTGAAGACTTAAATAGGGATCTCCATGTTCCCTATCTAAGTCTCACGCGTCAAGTTGAACTTTAAATCTAGCTGTTTAAGTTCACGCGACGCGCGAGCGATCCTCTAGTAAACAGGGAGATCCCTATTTTAAGACTTGGAGTATAGCCCCAGTCCGTGATCACACTGGGCGTCATCAATGGGCATCAATCAAACCAGACTGACTGAAGGACCGGAGTTGACTGGACTGCTGAAATCTGACCGCGTAACCGATGTCGTCACATCTAGTCATCTATAAAATGCTTGAACTACGATTCTCTAAAAAACTGTGTAAACTGTACCTACACTTGTAGGTACAGTTTTACAGACGGCAGTTTCGTGACACACATTGTCACGGAGCGAAGTCCTTGCGAGACGAGAACCGGCGAACAATCGACCGTCTTTAATGAATTCCCAATCATTAACTGGACATAAGTAATTTTATTTATAAACACAATTAACGATGTTTACTGATTATATGGAATGGATTAATTGCAGCATTCGATTCCAAATTAAGAATTAATAATTATATTTCTTACCGCCACCATAAAAAAACTTCATTGCCAATGAAAACGATTAAAATTATAAAAAAGTTGAAAACCTTATTCACTGCTTATTAATAAACTTAATAAATGTAAAGACAGAAGGTACTTAGGATGAAAATAACAAATGATTTCTATTACGTCTCTTGCAACTTGCAAGAGATGTCATCATTATTCCTAATCAATGTAGAAAGACCACTATGGTCTATTACGAGTAGGTACTCTTGCGTATTAACCCTTGTAATTTAAGTATAATAGGGAATAAAAAGAAAATATAACCACTTATCCATATCCACCCATTCCCGTTATAATTATAACAGTGGTCCACTCTACATATAGATTAATGTCACCAGCACATAAATATTGAAAATATCAGTAGCCACATAATCCTATCAAATTGGTAATGTTATCAGTCTATCATAGTTATGACATGATTTACGAGCGATATTTAAATCTAAATGCCACGTGTAAAGCGATTGTCTTTCCTCCGATAAAAGGATAACGAGTTTTTCATAACTCCGTTTTGCGAGTCGGTCGGACACGTTTTTCCACTTTCTGCCTGTACGCAGGCTTACATGGCTTAAATGTCAAAGTGCGCGCCGTCGATTACTTGCCAATTATCTGGTCCATAAAAGTAACATGTCCCTCCTGACCACTTCTCATTTTGCTTCGAAGGGCCAATGCGCTCGACGACCTCGACGTATCTTGCCTATTCTTACTGCACGCGTTCTCTTGATACTTTACAAATACTTACCTCTGCTGCTTACTATGCTGAACTATGCTCTATCTTTGTAGGTACGTCCTGTTGCCGTATTTTCTTCATCAAAAATTAACGACTCGAAATGGCGATATTCGAAAAGTATCGTTGAAACTGGGGGAGGTTACCGTCGCACAATATCTTCTAAGAGTATATTTACGATTTTAAAATAACTTGCGTACTAAAAACGTTACATAAATAACTTTATTTCTCAACAGTTAAAAGGTTTTACTTTGAAATTTCAAAAAAGCAATGTTTGTGATGGTTGCATCAGTTACGAGTTCTGTATTTTTGTATGACGGGGTCGGCAAAAATATACAAAGCAATTCAATTTCTGATAATGAACTTTTTTCAATAGCCATTTTCAACAAGCTCATAAAATAGACAATAAAATTCGTGAACACGAAATTCTAAAATACATACTATGTATTATTATAAATGAGAAAGTCTATTAGTTATATCTTCGCGCTTAAACCGCTGGTTAAATGAAACTTGGCATGGCGATAGTTTTCACCCCGGAAAAACGCACAGTTCCCGTGGGTTATAACCGAATTCTAAGCGGACGAATTCGCGCGCAGAAGCTATTTTCAATAATACAATGTCATAAAATACCTAATCTAGTAACGTTCTGTTTATCTTAAACTACAGCTCGTTCAGCGAAGCAACACGCACATAACTCATGCGTTAATTGTATGGAAACTGTATATTTTGCTACCGATTTGTTCCCACATAAACATAGACTCGATCAGCTGTGCCCCACTTCACTGGCCTTCTTTCTACTTTGGATTAGATTTGAAATATTTAGTGAGTCGTGATCCAGTGGATGTACTTACCTACTGTCAATAAAGACTGGAAGTTTTTTTACATACCTACCTAAATTTTTTGAAATCATGTTAAGAGTAGAAGCGATGAAATTTAAGCCACCTGTTGACTTGATAGGTAACGTATGGAAGCAACACTTTATTGTACAGAATAAAAACACACAATAGTAGATTGTGTGACTAGGGAGCAAATGGTATATTTTACGTGGAATCTTGAGCTAGCGAGGGATTCAAGCTAATGTCACCCAAGGTTTAAATAATTTTGCTACCGTGTTGTACACTCTGCTTTTCACTCCTATGAGGAAACCAGTAGCAGCAGGGAACAAAATCGTACTTTTCTCCCTAGAGACTTTGCTTCCTGTTTGCGGGGCAGATATGGAAAGAGAGCAAAATCGCATTTTGCTCCTTCTAAACGGGGAACAAAGTACTCCTTTTCGAATGGGAGGAGTGAAAATACAATTTTCAATACAGAGAAGACACATATGAAGGCGAGCTTTTCCCTAAACGGAATTTCTTCGAGCTAACCTAATAAGTATGTAAGACCGCATTATTCAGACTCCAGACATATAAATATCGTATTTTATCGGCTTAAAGTATTCCAAAACGCTTCAGAAACGGTCCTCGACCTTCGCCGGCGATCGGCATTATACTTGCCAATCCATAGTGAAGTACTCAACGCACCAACTGATTAAATTTACCAAAAGTCTACCGATCCCGGACGAGTCAAATCGACCACTGCGTCGAGGACGTTAGAGTCGATTGTCCGACGTCTCCTGCCGGGGGTCCTATCGAAAATGGGTTACTTAGCCGGTTGGCAGAGGTCGCCTTGTCCTGATGACATTGGGCTAATTGAAAAATGACTATGTGCGACCTCCCGCGCCGCGCTTTCTATGGGAACCGTAAGGCACTTTCGGGACAGAGAAACCAACAAATCATGCCGAAACATTTATTTAAAATAATTCATAATCGTATTGTATAAAATTGGAATTAACAGATTGCATAATCAAATTTTTCATCATAAAAAAACATAAAATGCAACCCCGGGTATTGCCATGCAAATGCTAAAACTCGAATTTAAGTATTCACTCAATTCAAACCTAAAATCAAGTTTTATGACGCGACGGCGTACGACAATAATGTTGATATTTATGATGATTCCGATTGTGATTTACATATTGTTGAAGTAAACATTTCATAATCAATTAATATATCTTAAACAATTAAATATAAAATTAAAATAAGTCAGTCTATCATCTTGTCTAAAAATACAAGGGATAAAACACATTGAATTAAAAACAAAATATTAAAATTATCATGTCATGCACACTCGCGAGTTGGTATTGTAAAAATAAAAAGGTCATGCGTTAGAACGTTTAGTGGTTGTTAGTCAATATAATTCAAAACGTAAAGGACGACACAAACGCTTAAATCCAACGTGTATATAAATTGTATAATAATAAAAGTTTGTAAATTAAATGCGCGAACGTGAAGATCGCCGAGGGAAACGGAAAAATGATAAAAAGATCACAAAATGCTGTAGTCATGGAGCTTACGAACTAGGAGAGCATTTTTACGGTTCCCTGCGGGACCTTACAATTGTCGGTATAGTGGAGCAATTGTCTAGTCATAAAACGAATAAAACATTCTGTGTTACAAATCAACTGCTGTGAGAGGAGCAATTAAAATGCAGTAATACATCATCACGTACAGCAAAAGATGATTCAAAGTATTTCGTCAATTCAGTGATCAATGTCGACTGCATTTAATATCGATCCTGGTGTAGAAAATATAATTAATGAAATTAACCTTATCATTGTAACACACAATATTGTAAATGAAATGGTGGACACCGATTAACAAGTAGACGTTGAGGTTTCTGCATCAGATGAGCCAGGATGTATCTGAAACAAAGAGAAAGAATCCGTTAATACTACGCAAGGACAAATGACGAAAGAACTTAAATTATATCGTAATGTTTGGTAATAGTCGAAGAAAATTTATAAAACAATGGCGATGATTTGACGATATAAAAAGTGATCTAGACCGCAGAAGTGACACAGTAACCCCCGTTGATAGCGACGACGAAGTTGAGATCGTGCGAAACGCTGAACTTAAACAACGCATCAACACTGTGACGAATCGAGCAATAAAGGCGAGGGAGGGCCGCAAGATTAATACGTACAGAGTGACTTTGCATTTTGAGCCAAAATTTCGGATCAATAGTTGGGACAATAGAATCGCCGGGATTCAACCGCCGGTTGAAAGGTTTTTTAGCGATGCGCAGCCCAAATTAGAACCCTTCCATTGTGACGTACGCAAACAATCTGAAGTTTTGAATGTAATCTTAAATGGATGGGAGTGAAAGTGTCTGCTTTCAAACCACCCCTCATGGAATCCCGAAGGAAGATTTTAGACGTTGCAAATTTGAAAACATCTTGCTCAACAATTTTGAATCATTATTATTATAAGGCTCATTGTACAATGAGCCCGAAAATTATGCAACTAGGAGCCACAAAAAGTGGAAAATATTAAGATAACCACATTAGATAGAGATTAGCGAACGTAGAATTTCAGATCATTCAACATCTTATGATCTATTGTACAGAATTGAAATACTGGTTTTAACACTTAGAACAACAACATGTAATTAACCCCGTAACTTTCTGCCGTACTTAGCTGTAGAAATGTGGAAGCAGTCGAAGTCTCAGTAACTTTGCTTGTACATAATATGAATGCGTATTGTTCGACATCAAACTTTGCTATAATCAATTAAGATTACCGAACCCCTTGAATGGATGGACCTCGATGTGAAAGTTTTTTTTGCATTTCATTCGGATGTTAATTAATTTCGCACGTACATCGACCGATTACGGCGGTCGAGTCTGAATGGATCGCGCGGTCAATGACAGAATGCACGACAAAGGGGATTGCTTCACTTCTCAATCATTAATCCTTTCCAGAAAAAAATCCAGCGAGCTTATTCAATACAGATTACCTATTATAACATCAGAGTTGGATGTTAATTAAAGATGTCTAATGCGTAAATTAATTAGCCAAATTTAAATAGCGTAACATTATGGAAAAACCCAGCACGTAGCACGTGTGTCGCAGTGTCCTTGGAAAGCGAATCGCTCGCGAAACTGGAATAGATTCCTAGTATCTACGCGCTTGAGTGAGCATAGCAACATGAGTTCGTTATCGGAATAGAGAAGGGTTTATCAATCAGTTTCGTCATGGCCTC
>OZ020285.1:13515614-13652823 GCA_963971205.1 Aethes cnicana
GCCGCACACATACAAATCATACTACGATAGTACGATAGGAGTACTATAAACGGCGCTACATTTTCCAGCGCAACTTTGCAGTGTATTGGAAATGATTTTCGCTTTCCGACGCAAACTGAACTTAATCCCTAGCATCATACGCTTCAAGCTGTGTTGTTGGTCGGTTGGATTACAGTTTCAGAGCGTATTGCACTTTAGCGTTGACTATATAAGGTTTATGGTGGATGGTGTGTTGGGAAATATAGGACGTTCGTAGAGTACGTCCGGGCGGCACTTCCGAGACGTCTGCGGACTGCGCCGGTCTATTTATAGCTAGATAGACGGGCGATTATCTCGCTGCAGTTAGTGCAGCGACAGCCGTATCGATTCAGAGTTGGATTGTTTGCTGGAGTCGGACGCAGCGTAACTTCGCGCTTGCCGGCCTTTAGAGGGGCGGAATGCGGTTAAAAGATGTATATTAGACTATAGTCACTGAAAATCGTTACTGTAGGCAATTTTTAAAAATATTTATGTATGACTGAATTTGATACTTTAAAAGACATCGTAATATTTGAACTCGTGATAAGCAGTCCCCGGCTGATATATGGCGGAATCGCGTGGGGACAAATCTGTCATAATCATAGCTTGACACATTGCTTGTCAATGTCGACAGACTAAACACATCTCATGGACGGTGTCTACAAACTTGAATGCTGCTCGTATTTCTTGGATAGACAAGGAAGGTTAGGAGTCATTGTGCTGTGGACTTAGGACTATTTAATTTACGGTATGTCTTGTTTCTGGGAAGAACTTTGATGCAGTCAGCTTGCAGTCGTATTAGAATTATATGTTAATATTCATTATGTACTTTAAAACTTGCTGTTTGATAAATAGGATTTCATGAAATCATTTCGATGTTTCGTCTTCTAATCCTATTAAAATGGTTCTGTATGTTTAGTTTTTTAACGCAGATGTATCCACTATTCTATCATACTCATACTAAAGAGTTTTCTGATTTATATTGTTCATGCAATGTGATTTTTTTTAAATCTTCATTTTTCTAACTTTCTACGTATATCGCCCACATGCCGCGGTCGTGCTTCTCGCTCCCTCCAATGCAAACAGATATTCTCCGCTGAGACAGTTGCCTGCCTCGATTGCTCACGGTTATTAGCTCTTGTCAGCGTCTTAATACTAGGTCTATTTAAGCGACGGCATATAATGTCCTTGTTTTTATAATTGCTGACAACATTTCTAGCAAAGACAGAAGGATAACATACCTAATTTGTTGTAGATATTCCACATAGCAACTTAAGACTTTTCACCTCCATTTTCAGCAACACCGTAGCCGGGAAACGATACCGGGCTCGGGAAACAAGGCGCGCCCTGGATTCCTGCGCAGGCGCCGATAGCGTATCGCGGCGTAAATAAACATAGCCGCAGAACGCGTGGGGTACCTACAGTCCAGAGTGCACTGGCCTTTGGTTCGTAATACTGTCGTCCGCAATCATTATCATATAAATCGCAAGATGGTTTGACGCCGGGTTTGGTTCAGTTGGCAGTGACCCTACCCCAATGATTTTTATACTTAGGGATAGGCCCATCCGAACATTCAGTCACCACTTTCTTCATACAACGAAATACAGCGCCGTCTGGTGGTCAACTGCATGAACTACGAGAATGTTTTGCGCGCTATAACCTCGCAGTGACGTAACGAGAGGTGTTGCTGACTTTTTCATTTTATTCAGTACAAGCGACGTGAATGCTGTAATATCCTTTTTTCTAATAAAACATGATTCATAAATCAACTTTTGTTTATTTATTGACATAATAATTATTTATTTATATTTTCTTAGAAGTCCAAATTAAACATCTCACGTGAAATTCTTCATGTGTAAAAATGACGTCCTTACAAGGTTACTTTAACAAGCAGTCTCCGTAACTATGGCAACTCCGTAACATGGCGTAAATATGGCGACGTCGTGTCATAAATTTATTGTTTACAAAAATATTTCGATTGATAGAATAAACCCAAGGTAATGTTAATCTAATCACCGATGAAACGATATTTCATGACACTTTTTCACTTTGCCTACGTGATTTCTGCAGCCTTTTATCACGCAAGTCGGCATTTTTTAAGGGTTGCGTATATGTTGTTTGACATCCGCACGCGCCGGTGTCTCGCTGAGCACTGTGTCATGATTGGTGACCAAACTTGGATTGGGCAATTTTGGGCACCAACAAAGTGGGGTTATATGTCATGTGCGTAGACCCGGTCTATACGAAGTATTATATATGTCTATGCCCTACCCACTGTTCGAATCCCCTAATGGATCTTTCTCTAAAGAACGCTGTACGGATGAACGCTACGCGCAGAACTAATTCAATGCGCAGAAGGGTTTCGTACGTCATTTTTGACTTTTTAATTTCGGTTGATCGACGAAAAAAATAAAAAATACGTGTCCTTTTAAAATTTTCAAACTTTCTAACTAGCTAATAAAATATACACGTTAAAAAAGTGAAAAGTTAACAATTGTAATGGAGTCACAGCGAGACCTTCCAAAGGACTGTTATAAAATGAGTCAGTTGCTACGAGTGTTTTGTGTGTACAACTGTGTACAGAGTTAATTCCACGGTGTAACACTGTAAGATAGCAAGCGTAACTCATAATTATAAAGCCACGATTACGATTGTCACAAACGATAAGCCTGGCAGAGGGAATGCACCTACATTATAAACAATTAAAATAAAACAAGTTAGTTTTGTGTCGTATCCGAATATCAAACAAACTAAATATTTATTGTTTCACTAGTTTCGTGAAGCAGGAAATTTAATAGCAATAAAATAGATTAATGAGGGATTTACTCACATATTTTTACGCCGTTTTACGATGGGCGATTTAAAAAGCACAAAAACAATCCAGAAGGCAAAATCAATTCGTACGCAATACAAGCAAAGAAGACAGGACAAGAAACACGAGACGATAAATGCAAGAGGTTTGCAAAGACGTACACGAGTCCTATACAACCACGCCGCGTTTGACGTTGATTATAAAAATGAATATAAGAGCCCTCGGCCCACGGCCACTTTTTGTAGCGATCCGTTTTTAACATCAAGGAGTAAAAAGGATACCAATATGAGTAGTGTGGCAGCATCGCTACAAGAAGTCGTCGTGGGCGAGGGCCCAAAAACTATTCCCTTACTGATTGACTGACAACGCACATTATGAACTATTATTGGAATTATTATGTGGAAAGCTGAAATTTGACATGTAGGTTTCTTGTGGAGTGTAGGGAAGCACTAAGAGAGGGTGTCCCGAATACTCCCGATATTACTATTGGAATGGGAAAAATCGGTTCCTATAGCCTTATATCGCGGAAGACGGCTGGTAATACATTGAAAATTTAAAGAAGATCCGACGGAATACTGCCTATAAGTAATTTTTAAACCACTCAATCGATTTCCTTTGACTTAACTGTTAAAATTCTCGATTATCTCCGGTATCTAACAACTGGAATTGGTACAGAACCTTTAACTTAAAGCCTTTGCATCGCATCAATCGAATCTTATCCATACATATTGAGGTAGATAGAAGGGTCCTCGGCGTGAAAACCTTTTCAGGCACGTCCCGAGTGCTCGATCGTAATGTAACCTGTTGTAAAAAAACCTCATCTACCTTTTTCGTGATGCTCAAATTAAAACCCTGTGTCATTTACTTAAAGATTCAATTTTTAGGACAATATAAAGGTTGATAGAATCTTTTATTCTCGGTCTATCAGAAGAGGCGCGTCAAAGCTAAGTCGCCGATTATCGCAAATTCTACGGCGATGACAAGAATAGGGCAACCTTAAACGCTTAGGGCAATAAAAGCAATATGCCACATGCAAGCAGATACTTAATCAATACTAATAATAAGTCGCGTCTGAAACTTGAAAATGAAAAGAAACTATCAAGACGGGGGACTATATAAATGATACTGAACAACGATATTTTTTTTTTTATGAATGTATTTCCGGATTTAACTCGACAACTACTGGACGGATTGCAAGAAAATTTGGTATGGGCTACTTTTTATCTTGGAAAAACGTATAGTTCCCGCAAGAACGCTATTACCGAATTCCACGCGGATGAAGTCGCGGGCAAAAGCTGGTTCTACTATATTTTCTTTCTTATCTGATTTGTGGTGTGGTGTATTGATTTAATTGGTGTAGTTGGTGCTATAGCGGCTATAATCAACTGAAAATTAGTTAAAAATAAATACAGTCCTAATTCTAAGCTCCGCTCGCATCAATAAGTATTGCGAATATTTTGGTAACTATTGAGAAAAGAGATTAGTTAATAATTTCATCAAAAAAAAAAGGTTAAAATTCGTGTAAATCGACTCTCTCTTAGGAACCTTATTGTAGACCCTGTCTGACACATCGACATCTTATATTAGGAGGCGAACGGTTTCTGTGATATGTGATAGATATTTAAACATTGTGAAGACTTGCCAGCACAATAAAGCTTTTGTAGCACTTGCTACTGTTTTTGTATGAACGTGGATAATCCAACAAAAAATGTTACCTACAACAGTACAGACCTATTGTGTCATCCATCGTCTATAGAGAGATAACAAACGACACATATTTTTTAATGGTTTTATTTTCGCTTTTATTCCCAAATTGCTAAACAGATTGACTCGAAACTTGGTACACATAATAAAATCAATCTAAGTGCTTGCTCTAATTGAGAGATGAAGAGCCGTTAAAGCACTAAACAGAGTAATTAAACAATTAATAATGTCTGGCGCAATTAATATATAATTAACAAAAAATAGTTTTAAGAATGGTGTGATTTCAAAAACTATTGAATACATTGAATCTTTCTTTCTAGCTTCGATGCAATGTGTCTGCCGTTATGTTGACAATATGACAGACATAAAAATATCACTAGCGGCTCTGAGCGCTGAAATATCGCTAGTCTACTTTTGCACAGTTAAAATCATTTAAACACCATAGCTCCGCCATTGTGAAACATTTTCAAAAATAGTAAAAAAAAACTTAGAACCTGCTCTAAAAATTTCACCGGAATCTGTTGAGAAATACGACCTGTAAAGGAAAACAAACAGATACACAAATAGCAGTGCTCGCGCTGTTGTGTTCCGGTAGGGGGTTAAGGCAGCCGGTGAAATTTCTGGCACAGAGGCATTCCATCTTAGGCCTCAGGGTAGGCAACGCATTCGAGATCTTATGGTTTCTTAATGGGGGTCATAGGATTTCGGTGTTCATGGGCCGCAGTGACCACTTACCATCAGATGGGCTGACCCACTTACCAATAACATAAAAAAAAACTTTAAATCCGGACACACGAAAGCATTTTGACCAAGTTGGATTAGAACGGAGACGCAACGCTCGCTCGGTCAATAACGTATGTACATTGTACAGTCTACTAAAGGATCATAAATTTGCAGTCCAATCCAAAATCTCAATCAAAGTGGCCGCCATAGTATAGTCGATTTAAATTATGAATATCATCAGTTGTTTACAGCTGAGAGCAGCGCAGAGTGAAACTAGGAAACTAAATAAATATCTTATCATTTCATTCAAGAAGCCAATCAAGCGTTGCTGAAAACTATCAACTATAATAGGTTAGCTTTGACGTAATGTTGATGGACGAATTCGGGTATTCGGCGATTAAAAAGGTACGCATTTTAGCAAGGCAATAACCTAAATACCATTGGAATTTGCTACAAAATTAAAAATCGCATTTAGAAAGTCATTGAGAAACCAATGCTGCCCATCCTAAGCACACACGTCCATTTTTTTGTTGCTCTAAAATTTGTCATTTTACTCTAACAATACAATATAGATTTGAACAGCAAAAACGGCTCTAACAATATGCGACCGAGAATAGTCAATGGACAAAAATACAGGGATGTCGCAATGCGAAAGCGCAAATTCGACTCAAAAGAAGCCGCTACAATTGGGTTACAATTATCAAATAACATGCAATGCAATATGCATGTCGTCAAATATTAACTGACTGGATTAACTAACATATCCGAGCCAATTAAAATTGATTCGTAATACTGACAGATTACAGTTCAAAGTGTTTTAAATTCATGTGGGTGTTTCGTTTCTTTTTGACCGTGACTATGATTTTTGCATTTTTACAGCCAATTATTGTGGGCTTGCGTTAGCACATAACTGCGGTATCCGGTGTAGAGTAACATTGTAGCGAATAACAATGTTCAGCCGCAGGATGTTATAAAACAAACCTGAGATGTTAAACATTATAAAACAATTACGGCGAGCGTGGACCACAAACGGATAATGGACCCGGTGGTTGATGTGATACGATATCAATGTATGCACACACGAAATATAAACTAATTTCACAGTCTGCGTTAATTTGCCTAAACTTGATTGTATATTTAATTAGGACGGTATTGTAGTAGTATTTGTTTGGGTTAGCAAACGCTTAAAAATAGATATAAAAATTGTCTTTAAAGCCTAGGCTAGCTTCTCCTGTGCCAAAATTGAAACTTGATAACAGAAATTTTATTTGCAGGATGATTAGGCCAAATCAAACACTGAAAAAGAAATCCAAAAACATGCCAATACAAAATTGTTTTTTCCGGCAACATAGAAAGCAGTTTTCAATTTAATGTCCTGAAAATTAGAAGAAAATGCGGTCGATTTGTGATCCGCTATTTGTTAAATCAGTAGAGGTATAAATGACGTGACTAATAGAGAACTACCGAGCCACAGTTAACGAGTAGGACAGTAGCTCCTAGAGCGCCGGCGGCGCCCGCGCAGCCCCAAACCCACACTTACGCGATTACCGGCGTCACGCGCCGCCGGCGCCTAATCGCCGCGATCAGCTGGCAAGGGAGATATTATTTGACGTCTGTAATACCTACTTACCTACCACTTTGTTTATATTATTTAGCTAGAGTTTACTCACCGTTGAGTATGCGGCCTCTTACTTAAGTAAGTAAGGCTCTATGGAATTGCGTTTCAGTTGGAGTCATTTAAGGACCGAAGTAGAATAACTAACATAACACAATACTGAAGTGGACAAAGCACATTGTTCGTAAAAAAATATATGCGATAATAAAGTTGGCGAATGGCGGCAACTTACCAAAAGCACACTGTAAGCCTCCAACAAGGTGAAGAGACGACCTGATGAAAGGTCGCAATAATTGGATAAGTACTCTGCAAACTACACAAACTATGTACTCAAAAGTTGGGCAGATATTAAAAATTCAATTACAACAGACCCAAGGATTCGCGTCAGGTACGCTAAGAAAGGATTTCCCGAAATTCCCACGGGAACGGGAAAAAATGGAATTTTTCATTTTAATATTTCTGCGCATACGAAGTTGCGGGGAAAAGCTAGTTGGTAATAACTATCATTTGTTCAGTCCAGAGAGATTAATGTAGGTACCTATTTTAAATCCGTTTAATGGATGATGAGAGAAGCCGGCATCACAAGCGAGTAATACCCTTTTCGGTTGGTAAAGGATAAGAATAGATATGCGGAGCTGACAGCCGACCTGCAGTGGTGTAGAGGCACTAAAAGAAGAAGGACGGATGAAGCGGTGGGTACATAAAAGTAGTTTTTCTCAAACATGCAATGAAATATTGATAATTATGTTCTTCTTATTAGCCTGGGAAGTACCACGTTTCAGGCGCGGCTAGACAAATTGGTCTATAATGAAATTTCATACAAACGTTGCAGGCCTAGGCCGGCAACTCACTTTTTTAAAATTTCCATTTGATACATTTGTGACACAGAATCTTGGCATTCCGCCATTTAAAAAAGCTTCAAGCAATATTTACTCTATGGTTTGCTATGACATTCTGCCAATACAGCTTTAAAAAAATGTGAACCATATTTGCTACATAGGTAGCGCATTTATGTAAAAAAGATAAAGTATATTATATATAAAATATAATTTTATTCATTTATTTCATTGCATGTTTGAGAAAAGCACTATACATACATCGGCGGGGAACGGAAGTTATCGGCCTCGTAACTATCCGGCCTCTCTTCGTTCGGCCGTACCTATATAATACTCGACCTGCAACTTCCTCCTTCCCGGCCTCTGTAGTAATGTACTATTACTAAACATAAGTACGTTCGTGTTATGTTTATTAACGCTATGGCGATAAACACAAAGCTCCCCGATCATCGGACGCGGGTCCGCCTGACCTCGCCGACAGTAAATACAGAGGCCATGGATCGACATGCATGGTGTATAGTGTACCTAGTTACACTTACACGTGTCACGACAAGGTCGATATCATACCATCTTGCATTTGACTTTAACACATTTTTCAGAAAGGAATACTTTGAGCATACATTACATGATACTAGCTTCTGAGTCGGGTATCGCGTTTCTAAGTAAACTATGCATTCATCAGGGATATAAAATAGCTTATGTCCTTCGCCGGGACTCTATTTCAATACTAAATTTCAAGTAAATCGATATAGCGGTGAATGTGTAACAGACAGAGTTACCGATGACCGGATGACCGGAAAAAGACCATAATATACCGAAGCTGCAAATTACTACTACTACTACTACAGCCTATTTGCGTCCCACTGCTGGGCACAGGCCTCCTCTCATCACGAGAGGGTTTGGGCTGCAAGTTGTATGCACTTTATTATTGGACTGCTTTAGCGCGATATGACATGTAAGGTAACCTCAAGTGAACAAGGAAAACTAAGTGCATTTTGTGCAGGCATTCCAGGAATACAATATATACCTACATACATACGCAGATAAAGTTATATCTGGCCTCGTTGAGTCAAAATGTACACAAATGGCCTACTAGCACTAAATAAATATGAATAATTAACCGACTTAAAAAAGGAGCTTCTCAGTTTGACCCGTATGTTTGTATGTATGTATGTTTGTCCGCGATTATCTCGCGTTTGGCTAAACCAATTTAGATGCAGTTTTCACAAATAGATAGCGTTCCTGATGAAGGTTTTAGTATATAATTTGGGAAAATAAAGCCTTTTAGTGTAAAAAAAAACTAAAATGTTAACTTACTTTTAATTTCTTTTTTTTAAACATATGCATATGTTCCTCAATAAGACGGCACAAAGCCCTTCAAAACTATAGGTATCTAAAATACTTTTCACAGCCCGAATGGTGGGTTTAACCTCCTTAACTCAGGAACCCACCGCCAGCCACATAAAAAGCGTTTCATTCATAACACATGCGCCTGCGCCCTTCATCATCTAACTGTCAACCGGCTGTTGAAGAATACCAATAAATATTGTTTTTGCCGACTCGGGAGACACTCGTTTTTATTTTTACCCTTATTTATGAGTTTACATTTAAGTCTGTCGCTAATTAATAAGTTTTATTCTTGATTAATTCGTAAACATTTAGTAAAGACTAGTTCTTAACTGTACGTTATAAATGACTAGCTTCTGCCCCCTACTTCGACTGCGTGGAATTCGGTTATAGCATGCCCGCGGGAACTACAATTTTTTCCGGATTAAAAAGTAGCCCTTCCTTGGGATTGGAGTCTCGGCATATCGAGATCGAGGTAACAGACGGAAAGACAGACAGACTTTTTTATAATATTAGTATGGACAAAATAAGTGCAGTAATGCCTAAATAGTACTCGGTAGGATTTCATTGAAAGCAGAACGGTTCATGATGTGACCGTTTCAAAGCAGATATACCTAGTTCGTCAATGACGGTCAACTGCGCTGCGCGCTATAAGAAAACAAAACAATCCAAGATGACACGAAAATCTTATCGGAAACAGTAACAGACAATAGGCTGACAACCTACTGTAAAAATATTAAATTAAGTACATCAAAGTTTAACGACCAAATGACCATAAACTTGAAGAATGTTTAGCACTTGCATTCCTTTTAACCAAGTTTCCATTGACCGAGTCTGTTGCCACCCGGAAAATTCTCCGACCGTTCCGGAAGGCGCACGTACCATTGCGGCTTGTAAACGTAGATAGTTTATCCTAGAGGTAATAGAGCATCGATGTAGGAAGATCGGCTCGATGTCTTCGATGCAAGGTGCGGGTAACGGTTTATACGAAAAAACACCACACGACTCCTAGGAGAAACGAAAAAATGGCGTCAAGAGCGAGTCGTGGAGTTATAATAGTGTTCGAATAAGTATTGTATTAAAAGACTGATCTTGAGGATGGAGTAAATATTGAGTTCGTTCTTTATATGACAAATGAGATGGCACTTGAGAGCTCTGCCTATGCATATGGGCAAGCAGGAATAGGGGCTAGCGATTCGATTTAAATATTCATTCAATCATAAAACGTACAATTAGATAACAAATGCAAAAAAAAATAGTAGGTAAGTTGGATTTGAGGATGGATTTTATCCATCGTCATCATATTGGACTTAAACTTTGAACTTGTTTTACTTTTGCATGATCCGTTAAAAATGTGCGGCATTGCTTTTATACCTTAAAATATTTCTAGCCAAGCAAATAGCATAAGTATAAACAACATGCCAATCATTTGCACGAGTAATGTTTTGCGGAATTGGTGAAATACTTATACCATTTCATATAGTTAAACGGTGGGATGAGCGAGACGCGACAGGTGGTAATATTTAGGTAATAAACTTCTTACTTATATCTGTAACCTATTCATACGCGAAAGTAGCAATTATTCACATGAAATGAAATGCAAATAAATATTATATAGTATTTGATAGTATTACATATATATTTTCCTCATGAAACTACAATGAATCATCACGTTCACGCAATGTATCCATTGAGCTCTTTGGACCATGCTCTTTAAATTCCCTAGTGGCATAATAAGCAAAGGTGATAACACAATTTAATACACTCTCTGAAACCTCCCAGTCATGTTCGATTGTCGGTTTGGACATAATATCGAGTTTTACGAGCAACCGGCGAGTGTCCCGCGGGGCCCAAATCTGGGGTCTGCAAAAAGTGGCGTCTTCTCGGAAGCGCCGTCGTGATTGATTCTTTCATTTTGGTACGACTTGAAGCCCGGGTCACACCGAATGCGTCTGCGGCGCGCCTGCATCTGTCATAGTATAGGATTAGTTCTCGTATGACCTGTCACACCGCTTAAGGCTATTCGGCTGTCTTGCGGTTGTCGCACGATTGATTGCATATCCGCGCTTAAGCGTTATTTGAGTAACAATCATCCAAGATTTTTTCCCCCAATAGATGGAGCTAGTGGTAATGTTTATTCACGCTAAAGAAAGTTCCTCCCAAGATTCATGTGTACTTTCAAGTTTTTTCATGTTTTCCTATTTATTATATTATTAAGATATTGGAATTAAGATGATGATGTGTGGAAGGCTATAAATCTATAATCAACGACGGTTTAACCTAACATCGATCAAATAGTTCAACGGGGTGTTAAGTATATCGTAAATGGTGGCATTCGTTGGGTCCATCATTATTAGAATGTGAATATTCAACCGCATATAAACAAAAAGGAGCTATAAAACCTCGAGGAAGAGCAAACAACCTTACGTCCCCAATTATCGGTAGTTAACCGAAACGATGTCGAAACAGTTTTACGATAGTTTTATCTCACACGAGGCCGTAAAACTATTGGGTAGTAATGGGTAGGCAACAATAACCAACCATATCTTATATTTGTACCATATGTTTATAACTGGACATGTCAACTCTTTGATGTCTGGGTTTTCTGCTCGATGCACCTCCATGTAAAGCATGACACAACTTAGAAGGCGCGCGGCGAAGCACTTAAGCCGTTGACGCAGAGTCCATTATTGCTAAATCCACGCGCCTTCTAAGATGTGTAAACCTGTATATAACCGTAAACCCGCGTTGGTCAAATTTTATCCCGCTCGGGTGAGGATTGCGGAAATCCTCTCTTAGTCTCTCCTACACTACCCAAGGAACCTACGTGGCAAATTTAAGCTTTCTGCTATCCGCTTTTGTCCGGAAATATAAAAACTTCTATACTACACGGGAACACCTCGCTACAACACATTCATTAAGATATCAAAATAGGCTCAGGTTACCATCCTCACAACTGTCCATGCATTCATCTAGTCCATACGTAATGTCAATTAATTTTTTTAATAAATTACCTGAAAGATTAAAAAACGAAAGTAATGATACAACTTTCAACAAAAAATTAAAGCAAATTTTGAACTCAAAAGTTTACTATACTGTAAAATAATTCCTAGATGATAAGATTTAGCTTATATAAATATGTGTAAATATGTAGTTAGCAGCCTCTCCAAAATTGCTGTGCCCACCAGGGTCCACATTGATCCTTATACAATGTATATTATTATTAACAACTGTAACACATGTGGAATGCAATAAACGATTGAGTATTGAGTATCAGTAGTTTCGGCTGTGTATTGTCTGTCAGCCACTCAGTAAGGAAGAGTTTTATACATCGTGATATTTGAATAAAGGACGGTTTTTATTACGAACGATTATACAATAACTTAGGTAACCTAGTATATTATAATGAATATGATATTTACCTTTCTTTCTAACAATTCACAACATGACATGACAATACACACACAATATAAAGCTTATAAGAACTGGGTAACCTACCATAACATTTTTATAAGTGAATCAATTTAATGTTTTTTTTTCTGTAACAATACAATTTGTAGTATAAAAATAGAAGATACAAAACGCCACTAAAGGATATCCGGTTAGAATTCTCCCACGCCCGCATTAAGCCGATTTGCTACTGTGACAATAGTAAACACTTGTAAACTGTTGAAAAAGTAAAGGTTGGAACGGAAAGAGATATTATCGGGTTATACTGATCAAATTATACTAAAGTCGGACAAAAAATGGATCAAATTATTAAGGAGCTTCCGTCGCTCATAGCAGTCATAACGCCTTAAGCATTCACAAGTTGGGTAAAAGTATCAATTACAAGAGCTCTTAAAGATTGAGTGGTGATTTGATGAGTGAGATAGCTTGCTCCGAGGCGGTTCTTATTTTAATTTGACTAGTGCCGTACGTCGTAAGTTAACGTCGGTGATTAAATTTTTAAAGGAACGAGTAAGTATTGATATTGATGATCAATGTGAAGGTATTTCTGAGAATATTCCAAAGCTGAACTGATTTAACTTGCACTTTAAATTGGAGCGCAATTTTACAAAAGCGCTTCCTAAAACTACACAATACAGTGTAATATTCTTATATATCTTCACCGATTGACAATGTAAATCCAAGAAAGCGATTAGTAAAAAAATAGGCCCTTATTCTGGCTTCATAGATAACGAAACGAGCGTTTCGTGTACAATATCCGCAATTTTTTCGCCATTCGAATAGGACAGGGCTTTTACCTGTTGTACTGAAATGTGACGACAAATAAACAAACTGAAAATGAGCTTGAATGTTGGTGTTAAGGATCTATTTTGAGTGTCGGTTTAGACAGAGCGATTGCACAAACCTTTCACGACTCATTCATTACAAAATTTCACCAAAAACCGGACGTATCCGGAAATCAATTGTCCCGATTGTCCGGCCATTTATCTAGGGCCGATTGTTGGCGTTAAAACCGATGGCGTCCACAAAGGGGCTTCCGGCCCAACAAAATACTGAGATAAACGGGTGACCACATGTTGTGGTAGGGCGGTATTGTTGTTATTGTTCGGAGATTAGGTGTGAAGACTTGTTTTTCTTTGGTTTTGGGTGTCAATGTTTTGGGGTTCATTTTGAGAACTGTTGATTTGATACGACCAGTTGGATATCAGTATTCGAATTCGTATATTCTTGTTATTAATTACATAATGCAAGTCATATCGAAGCTTCATCAGATCTAACCAAACACCAATTATGAACACCAAAAATAAAAGTAACGAATTCCTCGCTAAGTAACGAGGCGTCATGAAAGCGGACACATCTAAAATGCATGGAACTGGTTCCGATAACAACTGCGTCTGGCTGCGCGCGCGCCGGCCCTTTCCAACTTTCACACGGCCGGCACATGTACGCCTTACTCAACGGATGTCGTCGCAATTACGGCCCGCGATTATTATTGCACGGTATTGTACAGCCAAATTACAGCATCTCGGCTTCCCATCCGGTCTATCGCGGCATCCGCGCATGCGACAATCGACCCCGTCCTCTTGCCAATAAAAGTCATAACCAGACAGGCTGTGCCCATGAGTAACGCGGCCGTTTGAGATAGCGCGGTCGCTCAGGATGTCGAGAAGACGAGGTAGGTCGGAATCGAACGGCTAATAAGGGACGGACAGATCGCAGGTGAATGGTAGAGCACAATCGAACGAAGGACAATGGTGTCTCATCGCGCGGCCACCTGCGCCGGCTACGCAAAGGTACACCGTGATTTATGGAGTCGAATGTAAATTTTACCATTGCAATGTGCAGCGGAGAGAATCTCTCCTCTCGTCGCACAATAGCGTGTTCGAACTAGTTTGTGGCTGCAATGGATCCAGCCGACTGTGAGGACGCGAGATTCTGTTTTCTTCCCTCGGCATAGAGGCCCCGGGGAATGGCGTATTGTTCGTCGTGAATAGCGTAAATTTCGCAAAATTATCTTTTGAAGTTTTGACGACGGGTTTTTCGGAAAAAAGTTTGTGCAAAATTTCGTTTGACAATGGCAGCTGATGCATTATGCTAGGTCGGAGCACAATAGGCGGTAATTATCTGATACAGATAGTGGCCGCCCCTGCATTACGGAGTATCTATAAAGATAATCTGCGAGAACTTAAAAAAAATGTGCAAAATACTGGTCGTTTCGCGACTTATGTACTGTATTAACTAGGACAGAATGTCTTTTCGAAACTGGGGAAAACATATTTTTAATTTCTTGACAAAATGTTTAAGGGAAAGTTTCGTGATTTTTGTAACTCTTGTTTTTATCTTTCGTATTGACTTGACTAGCCTTTTGGGAGACGGATGACATTATCAAGAAAGTTGTGAGTTGCCGCGGGAAGGCTTTACCGAAAATTGCGTTCGCATGAAATAACACTTGAAACACAGACATTTCACAATCAACTGACCAAAGGTAACTTGTCAAAGTTTTTTGCGAACATGTTGGTTGTCGATTTTACTTGTCACTTTTTGCGGCAGTCACGAACACCTTGTTTCCGAGTGTATACAATCAAGATGATTGCTCAATGTCTCTCCAAAATGAACCTTGCATTGTGAGTTTAACCCATTTTTATGCAGTTGTTACGTACATACATACAAGCAAGGGGTATAAACGCTGTGTTGAAACGGGACGGCTCTGAAGATGACGTCTACCGCGTGTATCCGGATGCCGGACTGATGGGCAATGAAAAATCTATTACAGTCCAAAAATACCGTTTACCGATACAGAAGCAGACTGAAAGGAAAACACCTCAGACGCGAGTGATAATAAGTAAAGAGGGGAATTAAATAGACAACAGGTACGCGTGGCGGAAGACATCTTTGTCGAGGTGAGGGCCAGGAATATGTGATTACATTTAATTAAGGATAAAAAGAGATAATCCAACGTTGTAAAGTCACTGTGAGTCAGCGGGGCTGACCCGGTTCGCACGGCGACAGCAGACCACATGACGCGGAGTTCGTTAACTGAATTACTCGAATTGGTTTAAGGGGTCCCTTCTTGAGGTTTATTTATTTCCTTAGTAAAATGGGATAGGATCCTGAATTCCTGACAATGCAAAGCATTTTAGGTAAATATCATTTTAAGAATGGTATCTAGTGGCGATATAGACAAGAGAAACGAGCACACGAACGTCTTGAAAGTAAGATCGTGATATAGATATTTATGATCAACTTGTTCGCTTCCATGTTTCTGATGGCGACGCGTGACAAATTCACATGTATAATACATTGTTAGGCAAACAATGTCATTGGTGGATGTCGTGCAAATCCTCTTCTTCTTCTCTTTAAATAATCGGCTTCTGTCTATATGCAAAACAATTTCGCCAATGTCAAGTAATTGGCCTACATGCAAATAATCCTCAGCAACGCAGCCAAGTGAAACGTCAGCCTGAGGTGCATCGTGCGAGCCCGATCCGTCCGGTCCGCGCAGATGTCCCGCCGACCTTGCGCATGCGCAGGCGACGTCTGCGCCGACATTCCTACTCCTGCATTCCTCGCGGCCTATATGGACGGCGGGAAAAAGTTATTGTTTTGCGTTTAATGTTTAGGGTCAGTGAGCTATGTTAAGGACCTTTCCGTTGACGTGAAGCAAGCCTTCATTTTTAACAAACAATTGTGAAACAACCGTTTTCAATTGGCCAACATTCTTTGAGAGTTTTGAGATCGTTTCTTTTGCTTTCTAATATTGATGAATCCCCATTATCCGCCAGATTAAATTCAGACAAAATTAACACTAAGAAATGCCGCATTTTCCGAACATTAAAGTAATAACCGGTCAAGTTGAAAGCTCGACGGCAATTTAGCGAAATGTCACGACGTTTATAACAGTAAAGATTCGATATTAAATTCAACCATAATGAAGTAGTTAGCGGCGGTAATTCTCATTTTACAATTTCAACATCGTCGCTGTCCGTTTTACTCGCCATTGGTGTGAAGGAGATGACAATGTGTATAGGTAATATGCCGTAATTGTCAATCGAGTCTAGGTCGGACGATCGCAGCGATATTCAATTAATTGGCATTTGTGGTTTTTCACGGTAAATGCTGGCCGAAAACTTTTTTGAAAGTAAATTCGCTTGTCGCGTAGTGGCTAACCTTAACCACATTAGGCCACTTTCGATTGAAATCATAAAAATGTAAGTAGTTAGGAACTTAATCCATACTAATATTGGTAATATTATAAATCTGAAAGTGCGTTTATTTGTTTGTCCTACCCTCACGTCGAAACGACTATATACCGATTTAAATGAAATTTGGAGATAGTTTGAGACCTCAGGATTAACATAGGATACTTTTTATCCTGATATTTCCACGGGATCGGGTTTTCCACGGGTCAAACCAGTTTTTCAATACTTTTATAACTATATTTATAGTATCATAAAGTACACAAATTCTAAGAAAGTCGCGGGACGAAGTCGCGGGAAACGGCTAGTGAAATTATAAATTCAAACACCAAGGAAACATTCTACGGCTTTAGAACTGTCGCTACGACTATTCTAGTATTGCTTGAACATGGTATAGCTCGGCACAACTTAGAAGGCGCGCGGCGAAGCACTTAAGCCGTTGCCGCAGTCTATTATTGCTTAATCCGCGCGCCTTCTAAGTTGGGTCGTGCTATATATGTCAAATTGTCGCTGCTGTCCCATTAATATATTACTCCTCGCGGGCCACCGAGAGGCGGCGATATCTAGATCTAAGTAGGATCCTAATTGGTTAAGTGCCGTGAGCCAGGGATTTGACAGGACTTCCCAGTTAACGCTTAAGCGCTAGGTAATGGAATGCTGGCATTGAAGGTGTCTTTGGTCTTTTCACGGTTTACGAGATCATAGCAGTCAGTATTTATGTTCTGTGGCACAATGCAACTTCTGGATAATTATGTCTTGTAGGTACAATCCTATACATACTATACATATATTACACGAATACATGAGTAATATCTCACATTTTCGAACACGGCTCCGAATATTTCAATGAAATTCGGGTGCAGTGACAAATCGATCTAGGTAAATTAACTGTCAAAGTGCAAAAAATAATCTCGATTCAGTTAATTCCAAACATCCAGACATCCCAGAAACAAATAGGCCACATAGAATCGGAACTGACGTCATCCCGCGGAAGCGTCCGCGCCGAGTCGGAAACTTGGGTCAGGTCCGATAAGAAATCCGTTCGGCGGCGCGGCGGCAGGATACGTTGTGCGCAACTGGCAAATACCTAGGATCGTATTACATTACACGGCCGGGCACAATTTAATACACACATACAGATTAGCAAATGCCAACGGCTGTAAGTACCTTTTATTTGCCTTTTTTTCAAACAAAAGTACAGCGACCGAAAAAAGAACTTTAACACAAAAGTGAAACGACACGGTGACATAAGAAATGGTACCAACTTGACATAATACCACGCAATCATTACACCGTATAAATCACTTACTTCCCGTAAGTATAGGAAAAAAACTTGATGGCTTTTTAATTTACTCTGGGATTTGTCGGCGACGCCTAATGACGGAAAACGAGAAAAAGCAAATAACGGTGTTCCAGGAGAGAGTAAAAAGTCGTCGCGGGGCAAAAAAAAGGAACCAAATAACTGGTACCTTTGGAAGGGTACGCACGGAGTGACCCTTTTGTGGGTGTTTTTAAAAGGATATTCAATATAACGGGAAACGATGGCTTGTTATATGTGTGGTATAGTATCGATGATAAGTATTCTTCTTTACCTATTTATCCATAGCCTTTATAAAGTAATGTCACTTTTCTAGAAGAAATATATTGCTCGGTTAGTAATATGTAATAATAATCCTGTGGTAACTTTACTGGTTAGTGTATATTCTAAGTTTCCCACTGTATAAGTCATATTGTACCGTCTGTACCCAAATAAACATTAAAACATAATTTGAGTGGCAATTTCAACGAATCATCACCATCTTTCAATCTCAATGCATTTTACTGGCTAAAAAATTTTGGGCATCGTATGAATCTATTCTTCTTTTAAATTGATATTTAACCCTAGCAAATAGGTTCCAATCCAAGGGATAACTACCTATTAAATCGACCGCGAATAGTGTCTCGGCCAAGTCTTAGCAAGTCGTCCACATACACGTTCTGATCGGACGTGACCATTCATTGTCGTTCATTGACAAAAACGGCGGTTATCCAGCGGTATCATCTGGCGTTATCTAGGGTCGCCCTTCGCGGAAGCGCCGGGTTATCGCCGTCGAATGTCGACAGGGCTGTGATAAGGATTCGATTTTAGGCATCACGTGCGACTGTTTGGGATTTGTTAACCGTGACTTAGTCTGACTGAGCAATGCGGGAACGTAATAGCCGACGAACTGGCCAGAAAAGGCGCCAACGAAACTTTTGTAGGGCCAGAACGGAGACTGCCCATAGCACACAACATCACAAAAGGAGTTATACGGCAGAAAGCAATACGAGAAGCAAACCAAACATGGCAAGGTCTAGAGCGTCACAGACAATCGAAGATCTTCATCAAAACATAGAGAGGAAAAGAACGGCACAAGCCATAGGACACAGTAGGAACAATTTAAGACTAGTCATGGGAATAATTATAGGACACTGCACACCGCTGGAAGCGGATAACCCGTAATCCCAGGGGAGACCGGGGGAAATGGGTGAAGTGGTTCCGAATGGAGGACCGATCACCCGACTGATCCAGGCAGTCGTGCCCTTTCGTAAATAATGATACGAGTAGTTGGAGTAGTTAAAAAACATGAACACTTTAGGTGTTCAACCAATTACCCTTAGGATATTCTTTTGGCCTTTTGAACACAGCAATCAATGAACTAGAGTAGACTCAGGTTAAAAAAAGAAAAAACTTGAAAGTCCTTTTGAAGTTGAACTCCTAAATACTACAAGTTCAATTACGCACTTGAGAACTGCGGTTTGACATCCACTATGTCTTGGAGCTATCTCATAGGAGTTAGTAACAGGTTTTTACGAGTGTAACGATGTTGTTGAACAGAGAGCGCGTCTCAAAAGCAAGTGTCCATTTTTTAATAATTTGATACGGAACAAGTATTACCGTAAACAAAGATTACGTATCCCGAATACCATAAAGGCCAGGGGTTTGTAAAGTTTAAATACAATGTAACGCACTCTAAATCTGCTCACATAAAAAAAGGTCAAAAAGCTCTCTAATCGTTTCACAACGAACTTGGCTCCAAATTCAATTAAACGATATCGGAGGTATATTTAAGAAAAATGTCGCTCGAAGCCATCAATGGGTCAACAACATTACGTGCAAAACTGTTACGGAATGCGTCCGAAAGGTTTTTGGAGCGCAATAATTGGCAAATTATACGTACGAGCGTTTAAATTCTCGGTGGAGACTGCAAGTAATAAAGACGGCGGTATTTGGATTCGACGCACGCAGTCGATCGGGTGGCGGGCGGCTGAAGGTCAGAGGGCAGTTTTTCGGCCTCTCAGCCGCCTGTCATCGCCCTCTAGAGATGCGACGGGAGGAATTACAACTGAACTTGGTTATCTCGGGGTTGATGAAGTTTTGATGCACAATGAACCCGTGTGCGTAATCTTTACGGCGTCGGTTCATCATAAATTTGAAGTGTAGTGTTAAGAATTGAATTGTATCTGAAAATATTGAAAGAGATAAACATCAAAATATAAGACTACATTTCTTTATTGTACACCACAATGCATTTTGGGTCGTATTAATGTCGTCTGGGACTTAACGGCCAGAGAGAGTAGAGGCGAACCAAAAAGGTGATCGCGTCTCGATTGCATTCCAAGCATGTTGGATTGCCAAACATGGACACCGCAGTGGCAAGGAGAACGTATTGAACTGGAACTATGAAAAATACCTTCTGATCAAGATAACATGCAGATACCAAACAAAGTGCAATTACTAGGAAAAATGAGAAGAAGAATGAAGAGTTAATGAAAAAAACTCTGTATGCCAATTAACGAGCATTAAATTTACAAATTGAGTAAAATAATATCACAAAAACACTCACCATTAATAGTACACGTACGAAGCCATCGGCTTTACAATCTGTAACCAAAAATAAACACGAGATTAGAGCTAATGATGAAATGTTTATAATGCTTTATATGAATTTGATTAGTGTATTGAGGGTTTGAATCAATATAAAGCCAGTGAAAGCAAATAAACAGTTAGAGCTAATGACGGTGAAGTGGCAGCGCGCCCAATTCATAGAGCATAGTGAAGAGGCTATGATGTTGTCTGTGATTGACAAGTTGAACGCTATACAGCAGTAAAGTAAAGAGACGACCGCCATCATAGCATGATATTTATGTATGTATGGCCCCGGTCGTCACTTTTCTTTGTGGCGAATATAGGCGTTCAGAAATATTACAGGTCTATCAATAGATGTGTCGTTAAACTGACTGGGATGACGCAAAACCGGCAATAACGGAGGCGTTCGATGAACCGAAGTTACGGCCAATATATTCGTATTGAGAGAAATTACCTAACAACTGATGATCTATTTACGGAAAGTTAGGTGTATTAAGTATACGAATACTAAACTTAGCTGAATAACTGATATGATATAACATGATAATAATTTATTAGAAGAATTGGCCATGTCTGGAAAGCGAAGGGAAGCGCCCAAACAAACTCGTCAGATTATTCGAGAAGTGTAAAAACAGCGATCTATTACCACACAGTTCAATACTAGAGTTAGACTACAGAAATTTCGTGATTAACTTTCGTTCATTAAAGACCCGATTTGTAACCCGTATTCTTTACCACATGGTTACAAGTATCAATACACGAATTAAGTTATTGAGTTTGACTCATATCTATTATTTGACGCAAATGAATGAATCGCTAACCGATGACTCATGCGCATGTTTAAACGACTAGGTACAGACTTTTGAGATCCGTTCAAGAAAAACGGATCATGCTAGATCGCAGGATAAAGTGACAAATAACTGGATTCAAGGGGTAAAACTCAAAAGTTTTTTGGTAACTCCACAAGCAATAATTTAATTGGAAGTACGCTGCTAATTGACAAAAAAATATCACATATGGTTCAGTCATGTGTAACGTGTAGTCAATGGAGAAACGGGTTTTTTGGGCTGACAAGATTTTTTTGTATCCACAAGTGTTACTAAAAATTTAAGTATACGTTTGTAAAGTCTCCAAGGAGTTCAGTCAAATACAATACAATACAATATATAACCATATTTTCGAAGCGACTTCCTGGTGCAATGTATGATACATGCCAAAACTGTGCTTTCCGCCACTCAACCACTTAATGCAAAGCTGTTTATAGTATTGACACTGCTGTTACGCTCAATATCGTAATGTTTTTAAATTGTTCAAACGTAGTGTAACATACAAGGATTTCAAGGCTATCAATAATTGTCCTTGATTATTTATTAACTATGAAATACGAAGCGAATTCCATAGATATATGAACGACATAGATGGCTTAGATTCTCGATGCCGCAAATGAATTCCAACTTCTAAGTTAGTTTTCATCAATTCCGTGGAGTTGAGGAAAAGTGATAGTAATACATTCTAATGGAAACCATCCAAAGCCAATGGATGTCATTGGACTTATTATTGATACTGTGGTAACTATGTAATTCAATGAATGGTCAATTTCTTCGAACAAACCTGTTACGTCTCCTAAATACGATATACACTTCTTCACATCGACCGGCACTTGTTAATTTCGAGAAATACCACAAAAGTCATAGACCCGCAGTCAGCAAGTCGTCAGATCAAATAGATTTGAACCTGTGACCCGGGCATCCGTATTCGTAAAATGATACGCAGCGATTGAGCTTTAAAAGCTTTTAAAATGCTGATGGATGTGAGGTTTTTTTATACGACAGTCAGAAGCGATCATTTGAAATGTGTGAAATTACCAGCCAAATACCAATCTAAAGTACTAAAGTACCTATGTAAGATGTGATAATTTCTTATTTAAAACAAAAGTTTTAATTTCGTGACTACGAAATTAAAACTTTTGTCATCTGCAAGCCTGCAAATGACAATCAAATAAATTATGCGCTAGGATTAATAGTTTTTTTTTTGCAAATATAAACTAGAATGATAAACAAAACTAGACGAGTACCTCGAAATAGCGAATATGCATTACACCCTTGTCTGCATCCGAAAATTCCAAAGCATGAACTTCATGACACCAGTCACCAAACCAAGATTACGCTTAGGATCAAAGTTAAAAGGTAACTATTCTAACTATGCATACATGTTAGGTATACATGTTAATTTGTCGCTTGAACTGTGTACCCTGAGTCAAGCGGCGGCCGGACGCCAGACTTCTTAGAATGGATGTGCTACAATCGTTCGGTTGTGCACTTGTTGTACAGATATCGCATTTGTTGCGGCCTTAGTCATGGAATGGGAGCCAAGGAACCACTGTGTCCGACCTTGTAGCATCCACGTTATCATAAAAATCACCCTGCTCTTTTGTGATGTTGTCTGAAGCGTAATCCAGTTGCTACTCATGTCATTTTGCCTCACTTAAGTTGTTGAATATTAGTTACTTACTTTGTAGATGTTGACGCATGCATGGTTCATCATGTATCTTATACACACGTTCCTTAGAAATTCACATGTTCTATTCAAATACTACCACTGCTTGGTACAGGCTTCCTCTCTCGAGAGTTTGAGCTGTAGTCCCCTTGAGGGTCCAGTGCGAATCAGGGATTACACGCACATCTTAAAATTACTCTCCGCATATGCGGGCAGTTTTCGCTATGTTTTCCTTTACAATAGAGCTCAGTACATAATTTAAATAATTCCACCATCAACCTGTCCTAGAATGTCACAACAGACCAAGATTAGGAAAGACTCTGTCTCTCTAGACCACAACCAGGCAGGGACACTTACGGCCAATTTGTTGCAAATTTAGCCACCAAGTTAGCCTCTAGCTCAAACAACCAAAACTGAGCTAGGTAGGAGGCTATCCTAGAGGCTTGGTGCAAATGGGCTTAAGCAGACAAGATCCGACTCATTACGAGAGTATAGAATTGGAGCTGGGTAGGTACATTATTCGGACACGTGTATTTAGATGTATTCTGCTGTTGTGAAATACCAGTCCTTTTGGCCATGATGTTCGCAGATGTAACGTAATTTCCGTAGGACACTCGTCCGTCTGTCAGCGCGGTCCCACAAGACAATATCTACAGCTCATTAATCTAACTTGATCGCTGTCAAGGAAACGTAATATTTATCTTAATAGACATCCGTTTTTTTTATTCAAAGTAACAGTGATGTTACGAGCAATTTAATTGGAAACAATAAGAATAAGAAACAAATAGATACAGAAATACTGGAAGATCTTAGTACATCCAACCTTTTCTCTTTGTGAATATTTTAATTGATCTTTGAGCGTTCCATAAGCAGGTCGCTGAAACATGTATTTGTTAATTAGCTACCTATTTTTAAAGTTCAAGGTGTGTGTGCTCAATCCTAGATCTGATCTCGAGTACCATACATCCTTTAAGAGGACCAGCGAAATCAAAACCCAAGGGGCCTCAGTGAGGGCATCGCTATTTAGACCACTAGTTTAAAAGCCATAAAACTGATCGCGTAGGACTCGAGACGTCCTTGCGCCTGTTTAGGCGCTCCGTCACCGGTGAATCTGAGCGGTGAATCACGCAGCGCCATCTAGGTACAAGTTGGACTGGCAACGAAAACGGCAATTGTCCATTCCAATACGCTGATCAAACATGGATTCTTAGAACACTAATGCTTATTGTCGAAGAATTCTAGTCCGGATATTTTGACGATTGGATAGTTAGTATCGACCCGTGAGGTAAGACGTAATCTTTGAAAAGCCATACAAAATTACGCACCTCACGTGTTCCGACTCGTCAGACGGCTCGCATTAAAATGCTGGCAGATAGATAATAGATCAGTCAAGAAAAAGTTGGCACTCGGCGTCAGCTGGAGTAACGAACCGCAGCCCTTGAACTTGGTCAGTCACCAGTCGCACGCACTCGACGCCCACTGCCCGCGGCTGCGGAAGTCACTTCCTCGGTCTGGATAAACTGCCGTCCATTGTTTTATGAGGAGCATACTTGATTAGTTGCATAATGTGGTACAATAAAGTCGTTTGTAACTATGTATTGGGTGATGTAACGTGTAGGCACGTGACAATCGTATATATACGCAGATTATAACAGGTAGCTTCCTAAAATTGTATGGAAGAAACGTACAGTCTCAAACAGGGTTCTAAAGTTCTAACCTGCTCCTTTGCGAATTAGCCAATTGATACACCTCATAATGTGGACTACTTGCACGACCTCAAATAACCATACAGTAGTTGGTTGCACGCCCTCTGGCCAGGATAGCCGTTACAGGTGCAGATTCGAATCCTGCTTCAGATCTTTTTTTTTTCATTTCAGTAACGGACTGATTTCGTTAAGGAGACACTAGACAGTAGACACTGCTATTTATTTAAAGCTTCATGCTGCGGTTATCACTTGGCTATTTTTTATTAAGATACTATGTAAGATTTTCCTCCAAAAGTAGGAGTGCTGCAATGAATCCGAGTGACACATTTACTACTTCTACTACTACTACTACAGCCTATTTGCGTCCCACTGCTGGGCACAGGCCTCCCCTCATCATGAGGGAGTGACACATTTGATTATACGTATATAGCGAGACCATCTTCCCGCCACGTGAATAGACGAGTAGCGGAAAAATATCCGAAATGAGATGGGACGGGATAACAGAGAGTTAGGGCCGCCAACTGCCCACGTTATTTTTAACATGTCTTCAAGTATTAACGGTCCCGATTCGTAGAGAAGTCTGAAGAATGAAGAAATAAAAATAGCCTTTGACAATAACCCAATAATGGAATGTAGAGATATTTTAGAGTTTAAAGAATTGGGTAGTAGTTTTTTGACTGTAACTTGGTATTTGGTAAGGCTGATTTAATTTTAAAGGCTGGTAAGGACACGGGTTATTTTCTTTAAAAGTTCCGTCATCGTGTATACTACTACTACTACAACAGCCTATTTACGGCCCACTGCTGGGCACAGGCCTCCTCTCATCACGAGAGGGTTTGGGCTATAGTCCCCACGCGCGCCCAGTGCGGATTGGGGACTTCACACACATCTTTGAATTACTTCGCAGGTGCGTGCAGGTTTCCTCACGATGTTTTCCTTCACCGAAAAGCTCAGTGGTAAATTCAAATTGAATTTCGCACATAAGTTAGGGGTGCGAGCCGGAATCGAACCCCCGACCCTCAGCATGAGAGGCGGTAGGTCGAACCACAAGGCCACCACGGCTTCCATCGTGTATACTAACAAGATAAATTCACTCACAATCACAGATTGAATTGGTTAAATGGCTAAATCCTTGGTTCAAATCTTGTAATTTGATCTGGAAAGGTCACTTTTAAGACTCGTAGGGCAGCCGGGTCAGGTCAAGGCTCGAAAAAGTGTCCTTCGAGTTCTAACTTCGTATAGCCCTGTTCCTTGCATTCTATTCCGACACCTATGGAGTGATAGAGATAGTGAAACAAAGTTCAGAATTCTGTGTTTCGCAGGATCGGGATGACGGCCGACCGACCTTGAACCCGCCACGTTGGCACTAGACCCAGCGGCTTAACTTGCCGCTTTTCAATTGCACATACATTACGGATTAGACATCCTTCGTAAGTACTGATCCGGCCATTTATAAGATTTGCTTGCGCCCTGTCGACTTAGGTACGCTATTGAGATTCGATGGAATTGGCTTTGGCTCCTCATAGTGAAATTCTTTACCCGAAAGTGCTCAAAAGCTAGTGCTTAAGTAGATCTAGGAAAAACTAGTCGTTCGGTCAGTTATGATCCGAACGAGCGTTTCCGTTTCAAGTTTCAGCTTGGGCAAATTGCTTTCATATCCGGATTTCAGGATTTTCGATGTTCTCCTGCACGGGTCGCATTTGTCAAGCGATTCTCGTGAAATTTTGTGAGCAGATTCGGAGATTAACGATATTTTTTAGACGATTCGATTCTTGGAAATTTTTCAAAATGGCGGAGCTATGCAGTTAAATATGTATTGTATAATAGGACTGGTGTATACAATTTATGAATATAGTTAGGACTGCGCTTCCAAACGATAATTTTAATTCAATAAATTACATTTCACTTTTTTTAAATCGTATGAACATTAAATTAATGAACTCTCTACGAAAACTAGAATCAAACGCCACCACGGCACATTTCTCATCTTAATTAGGCACTTAGAGCCCTCCATTGCATCGTTTCGTTGCGCCATTTTAGCGGCCCCGAGCTGCGGTGGACTATTATTTTTGGCACCTAACGGGCCAGGGGTGAATAAATCCAGCTTGTTTAGAGAACAGCACTTTATTGCTGTCATGAAAAATGCTTGCATCAGTCCGTTTGGATTCCTGGATTAATGGGAAATGCTAGTAATACGCATTACGTATAAATCTTTTTATATACGACGAATCACCAGGCTGCGGTATATAGTTGGTCTATAACTAGCTGTCTCCGGCGGTATAACCCGGGTTCCATTTTTTCCGATCCCGTAGAAATTTCGGGAATTCCTCTCTTAGTAAGTACACTCCCCAAGCAATCTACATGCCAAATTCCGGCTTTCTACGACCAGTAATTTCGGATATGCGTTTCCATCAGAAGAAAGAAGAAGAAAAACATTTATTCGTGACGATAACACACAACATGATAGCAAATAACATAAAAAGACGGGTTATGGTTGGTCACGAAATGTCATCAGTCCGTAAATCAGTCAGTAAAGGACGAGTTTTAGATTATGCTTTAGACAATTAGGCAATTAGAGCGTGCAAAAGATGTTAAATTAGGTATTAGGAGACCGCCACAATCAGCCAGTTTCCAGCATTAAAGCTATTGGACAGTGTGTGTACATTTTGCCTTTCGACTGTTCGTCACTTATTCTGACGACTGTACATAAATCCATCACGCAAGAAGCCTATGTACTCATAAACAACTCAGCCCATAATAACCTTCCAAGTTAAATGGGTTTCAATGAATATAAGATTACGTTGTTTATACGTACTCAGGCGAAAAAACAAGGAACTTCCAGAAAACTCTCAAGGACACGTGACGTGGATAGAACGTAATAAAATATTACGTCAAGCTTACCCCATTGGACTCCCCACACTCCAAGGCTAAAAAAGAATTACATACTTCCACTTAAACATAGAATTCACTGCCCTACGTCAGTTCACTTGACACATGCTTTGAGTAAGAATGCAATTTGTTTTAGATATCTTTGACGTAGGCTTTTTTTTCGGCTACTGTAACCAAACATTGACTTTATTGGATGTAGTCATGAAATAAGTACGAAAAGAGCGGCAGGAACCTCTTTCGATCATCGAAAGAAACGGTGACGAAGGCCCGTCACCCGGCACTTATAAAACGCGGTCATTCGAGAACCTGCTTTTATTGGAGTCGTTTAAAAGGCTGCCATTACAAGATTGTCGTCCACATAGACGACCTTCAAGATCAGATATATTTAATACCTATTAGATGGCGCTTCTGACCTACCTTGAACCGGCGCAATCGATCCGAAGCGAATGTACACATAATTCACTGCCAAGGCCACGGTGAAAATAACTTTTTTAAATCTATATCCAACGTTTATTTACGCTCTGTGAAGATATATGCTTATCCTTGAGTAGGTATACAATGTATTTTACATCACCCTTGGCCATAAAGTGGGATTTTCTGCCCGCTACGCGGAGAGAAAATCTCACTTCTTGGCCAAGGCAAGACGTAAAACATTTGACAAACCACGGGTGGTAATTCGTAAAGCCCCAGATCGCATATTTATGGCCCTCACCTTCGGTTCGGGCCACAGAAACCTGCGATCTGGGACATTTACGAATTCACCACCCTAGGTTTGTAATGTACTATTGCGATTGCGTTTTTGTTGATGTGACGACCTAAAGCGAAATTGGAGTTTTCCATCGCTCAATTAGAATAGAATGGCTGATAGCTTTTGGATAAATTAATGAAAGTCATTTCAAACGTATACATTCGATTCTGTTTATTGATACGTCACTTTATTACTCGTACCGTACTTATTGCAAGAGTCATTATTAGAAGTGTTCCTGGTACTCATAGACTGAAAATTATCTAATTCCCGTTTCATTTTCTATACATGGTGGGTCAGAAAATATGGCAAATAATTAACCCACAGTATCGGCTATCGATTGTAAGTATATTGTATAGGTCTTTAATTTTTTTTGAGTTGGTAAAAAAAATTATTTTGTATAGGATTCAGGCGTCGCTCGCACAACCAATCCCATATACAATTATTTTTTTTACCAACTCAAAAAAAAAAAAAAGACCTATACAATATACTTAGAATCGATAGCCGATACTGTGGGTTAATTATTTGCCATATTTTCTGACCCACCGTGTATAATAATAAAATGAATTGCCGTGTTTGGCTAAGGAAGGCTCGAGAACTGCTGCACCGATTTGGCCGATTCTTTTTGTGTTTTATTCCCTGTCGTTCAGAGAAGGTTAAGAGAGAAAACAAATCGAGATAAATCTAAAGCAACCGCAAAAAAAAATGAAAATACTTTTTATGGAAATCGCCTACGGGTGATACGGGGTTCACCGGGTCAACTAGTAGGTATAAAGTAATCAACAAAACACGTTTGTCTATTCTGTATTGAACAAGCTTTTCTAATTTACTTTCCAAGTGCTCCATATTGAAAGTGTTTATCAAAACGGACTTTTTTTTAATGTCGCGTAATGAAAACATTTCCATGAAGCCAGAGAAAAACAGTATGACGCATTGTTTACTTCAAATAAATGATTATTTATGTTGCAACGGTGAGAAGTCGATCACTGCACCAAAAAACGTACCTACACCGGTCTCGGACTACAGACGTCCTAAATGATTTTTTGTCGTACCTATAGTTGATCGTTCAAATTCTGTTCTGCTTCATCCACTTCATCGTCTATAGAATTGCTTACGAATGCATAAACGTCTTCCTTTTACAGTTTAGCGATATTGGTTTCACATCAACAATATCAACATTCGTTCGAGACGGAGTAAAAAAGTAGAACTTTTCCTTAATCAAAATTACTACACCCGTATCACGCGGCAGACACGGCCTTTAAAAACACGATTTCGAACAAAATTCTTGCAAAAATAGACAATTTTTGCGTGCGAGGACGTCGATGTGCGTGCGATGACGTCTGTAAACTTGTAAATGTGTGTGCACCACTACGCGGGCCAATGATTCACTCACCATCTCCGGATGAAACAAATGACGGTAAGGCGATTTGGGCGCGAGTTGCGCGCCGGCTAGATTCAGGCGGGTGATTCCGTGGCCATTCTGCATGTAGTACCTACTATTAAATATTCCACGTATGATCGTTTAGCACTTGATACATTACTTATTTACTATTTTCACTTCCTATTCAAACTGTTCGCTTCGTATGAGAAATTTAAAGAATAGTGAAGCTGTTGCAGACTCTAGCTCAAGTAGACCAGAAGTACGCACCACGCCCAGTTCCACCAGCTACCTGAATCGTGGTGCCGATTGTCTATGCTGTGTGCAGAAAGCCATTAACATACAATCACGTAGTCACTCAACGATTCGGCATTTCGTTGTGACTCACTCGAGCGAGTACTGCGTAGATTTTTCGGAATGTCCTGTGTCGGATGTGTTCTGAGTCGCAAAAAGCTGCGTGCTTCATTTATCACCATTTTATGGACCTTGTCATTGATCGAGCATACGATCTTAGATATAATGGAATGATAAATACCCTCCGTAGACCAAAATTATTATTGAACCTCACAGTATAGTTTCTTAACTTTTGGTCTTTTTCGCAACTCAAGAATTATCGACTAAAAACCGTACACGTCAAGTTTAAGTAACGAACGAAAAGATTGCAGTTGGAGAAAGGGCTTTAGAAATCATTTAGATGCATAAAGTTGATATAAGCAATGGGATCCATAACTCCCACTATGTATTACGAGTATAACGAACGACGCGAGCTATCAAGTCATGGACCACTCGCAATAGTGTAGTCATTTCTAACCGACTTCGAAAATTCTCTCAATTCGTCTGTCGGTATGTTTTCTCGTCTCTTATGTATGTTCCGCGATCACTCCGTCAATTGTGAACCGATTTCGATGATTATTTTTTTAATCGAAAAGTGGTACCTCCGGATTGGTCCCATATTAATTTGGTTCAGTTCTGATGATGGGATCTATGAGAAAATGTGGGAACTCCTCAAAATTTGTTAGCACGTAGATGATTTTGTTGTCAATTTCGAAGACTACAGAGTTACTTATGTATTTCTATAGTAATGTTTGGAAAACTGTAGCCGAAAAAAAAATTTAATAAAAATATAAAAACCGACTTCAAAGTCCGATAGCCTACAAAGTCGGTGTCAAGTGAACCGACCCAAAGCTGATGACAATCTTATAGTGAACTTGACACCGACTTTGTAGGCTGTCGGAGTTTGAAGTCGGTTTTTTTTGCAAGTTGGTAACTTGATGTTTAGATGCCTGACCTTGGCGGCAGCTGGCCTTGACCGCGGCACGCGCCCACACAGCCATAAACCTCTTAGGAGCGAAGGCGGATATCAACTTCCCTTGCAATAAAAGGCATGGTGACGGTAGGTACGAATATTACAGCATGATTTTGGCCACTAGCTATACTTGCTGCCGTATAATGAGAGACATATGATACAGTTTCGAACGGTATATTTGTACTTTATTTGTATGTGAAGAAAACGAATGTTAGGTAACTTGTTTTAGCCACGGATGTGAGTTTTAGGTTACATTTTAAGTGGGTTTTTGTTTTGTCTGTCGATCTGAAGGGCTCATTCTTGGGCGTCAGTTCACGTTCACAGAGGTACAGTGGGTAATCGACAGTATGACTGAATCAATAAATTTGTACTTCTACCGAAGCAGTAGCAGCTACAGTTTTGGCTATTTGATCTTCAGAATTATTACAAGGGCATTTAGCCTCTTTCTTGTTCGTTTTATCCGTAGCTTCTTTTCAAATATTCATATGCTTCAGGACAGCATCATTAGATGCAAAATCTTTAATGGAAATGAGATAGTAGGTAATATTAACACTAGCAACTGCTTTCTAATAACAAAGTCTACCTATCTAATCAAGAAAACAACAATCTAACAACCAATTTCTTACAAACTATACCTACCTGATCCCTTCTTGCAAATAACGGATTGTACAGGTGCACACAGCTTAGAAGGCGTGTGGATTAAGCAATAATAGATTCTGCGTCAACAGGTTAAGTGCTTCGCCGCGCGCCTTCTAAGTTGTGTCGTGCTATAAGTATTTATATGTATTAAAAACGCTTTCCCATTTGTAAACACACTTTCAGACCCGGATACAGTCGCAATTAGTACGTTTAGTTCTTCGGTTAGTGTTGCCTACAGTTAGCAGATGCTTCCTAGGTCAACCGTGATTCTGCACTTTCCGTTACCAGGGTTGCCACTCGACAGATATTGTTAAACTGTTCACGAGAATATGACTTCTACGAGTTGTTTCATAAAGCAGAGTATATTTCGGTGATGGCCAAACTTAAACTTACAGAAATTCAATCTGACAGTTGGACTTACGCAGCCTACGAATTTAGAGTTTCAAAAAGCAAACATATAGTTCCGTTAAAAAAGTAGTTTATTGAATATAAGAATTGACGAGATTAACCGAAACTATACGTATACTGCTAACTAAGTATATGTTAATTCGAATAACTCTAAGAATTATCTGGTTTGATAATTAATTAATTATATGTTAAATTAATCAGTGGAATCTGCAAATCTTCGATATTTTACATATTTCTGTGGATCTGCGAGACGCCGAATTCTTACAAATCCACAAAACAACCTTACATAATCAATCTTTCTGTGTCCTATTCCTTTTGATTTTTGATCTATAATTTCATCATCATCATCGTCATCATCATCATCATTTCAGCCGAAAGACGTCCACTGCTGGACATAGGCCTCCCCCAAGGCTCGCCACTCAGACCGGTCCTGTGCTACTTGCTTCCACCGGTTTCCCGCGACCTTCACGAGGTCGTCGCTCCATCTTGTGGGATCTATAATTTGTAAATCATTTTTTACAAAAAAAAAAACGGTGCGATTTACGCGGTCTTTTCTGCCGTGTACGTGCCAAATCTGGAACGAACTTCCTGCGTGGGTTTTTTTCCTACGAGATACGTTTTGGGTTCCTTTAGGCAAGTGTACCGCGAATTGCGAGATCAGCAAAGTACTAGCGGTTCCTCTGGCACTTCTAGTATATATGGGCTGCGGTGATTACTTAACACCAGGTAACCATGGCATGCTCGTTTGTCGGATTTAGGCATAAAAAACAGGCAATAGCCCAGATCAGGCCTGGGTTATGGTACTCATGGTCATGCAGAAGGATGTGACATGAGCTGTAGGTTGTCGTGGTGGACTAAAACTGTAATGCTCGTGACAACCCTATTCAAGATTCCGATTTTTTGCCGGCCATATCTGCGTATCGACAGCGGGTCGACATCCTTGCTACACGTGCCGAAGGTACCTGCAAGAGTTCCTAAAAAAATGAATCACATCATATTAACGCTACAATTAATGAGATACAGCGCCGATGAGATTTAGCATAGCCGTTTGGGAGGTTTCCAACTGATGTGTAGGATTTATATCCAGTACTTATATTGAATAATCGGTATTTTAATACGTTCGCGTCATTTAGAGATTTCATTTTACTACTAGTTATGCCCCGCGACTTCGTCTGCGTGGAATATAAAATAGCTGATAACTTTATTTTCCGATGCTCTACCTTTGAAAACTGCATTCAAATTAATCTCCGGAAATACTGAACCGCAGTAGTTCCGGAGATTAACTCTAACAAACAAAAATACTTTACTTCGTTTTATGAACTTTCCAGCTCTATTCGTGACTTCATAGAATAAATGATGGATTTATATTTTAAATAGTATCCCACTATCACAGCTCACTTAAGCACCCAAGATCGTAAAAAGCTTAAAGCGTAATCTGCATAATTTTCTAGCGACATTTCGTAAAATTTGCTCACAGATAACTAACATTTTAATAACATCCGCCACTAACGACCGAGCACCCTTTCGGGGGAAGGGTCGTGAGGTTTATACTTAAAGCACTATTTGGGACGAACTGGGCGAGTGTCCATAAAATATTATTGCTCTGTCATAAAATAGCGACCTTTGCGAATCCCAAAGTGTATTTTAAGAATGAGGCTATTAAAAACCTCTATAGTCCAACAAGGGTGGCTGTTTAAGTTTAATTTTACCTTTTAAAATGTACTCCGTAATCTACCTATCCTATCCAATCCATCAGCGCCGCGAGCTATCATACCAAACGGATCGAACCTACTAGAAAACCTGAGTAACGCGCCAAACATCTGACTCCACATCCTGCCCAAACCTTCGCCGTAATACCTATCACTTTGCAATCTACGTCTAGCGGGCTGTCTATCAATCCCAAACACGGCGTCGCCAACGCTTTGCCGCCGCGAGGACCGCCGCGGCCCCCACTAGACGCCCTAATACGGTGCAATTAGTTCTAATATCGTTTAATGGCTAATTTCACAGGCCGCACGCGGCCGGTAGCCGGGCGCGGTGGGAAAAAATCGCCGCGTGCTCTTTAATCTAGCGTATTGGAAATGCCGAGTAATGGTCGACGCGAGTCGAGGACCTGGGTGGAATGCGAGTGTCGTTCGTTTATTTCATTTTAATCGGCGCGTTATCAACTCGCGCCGGGTGCTGGAGAAATTTGGGAAGCTGCAGTCGATAATGTGAAATCAGAGTTCATTCGACCGCGCATTGAAATAACTGAGCGCTTAAAAAGCTTGATATCATGTTAATACTTTCCAAGGAGGGTGAGTGATCCGTATCAAAAAAGTACCAAACAATATCACGTGATAGAATCGTAATGATCCATCTTATAGCGAAGAATGCGGCATTAAACTAATAGAGGCGGTAAAAAGGGTAAAAAGCCCACAAGCCAAGCTCGCGATTATACTTGGATTCTACCGGCGCACGCGCATGCGATGTTGGAGCGCACGACGCGATAATACTGTTTGCAAAAAAATTAATTAAAATCCCAACTATGTATATTTAAACACATTTGAAATAACTGTGAACGTCACCAGAGTTCAAGGATACCACATGTGACATGTGGCATTAACATTAAAGCATCAAGCCCCGTTTTTGACAAGGATTATCGGCAAAAAACTTGCGCCCACGTGACCAACAAAAACTTGACCAAGTATACAAACAACTGGTCGAATGCGTCCGTGACGGGCAGGGGACTACATTGTCACGAACGGCTTAAACGCTTCCTGTTCAGTTTTATTTGTAGTTATCATTTGCGGCACGCGCGCGCTAATGGCGCCGGAGACAATGCGCCCGCGCATGCACCGGGATCGACGGAGCAATTATTGTGTCTAGTTATTTTTGATCATGATGAATTGGTCACCAGTTGCAATGGTTATATATTTGTGATTCCATTTTTTATATACATGCTCCTGTTAAAGATACATCTAGGCATTAGGAAAAATACTTTTTCATATAGATTTCTTATTTATTTGTACTAAAAACAGAATCTGTCAAGTAGGATCTTTGTTCAAAGGAGATTTCCACTGAATTAGAATTAGTGGAAACATCATTATATCAGAGATATTGTTTATATATGATAAAAAGACTATGTTCAATATTAACGTCTAGTTGCTAATTGAATACTTACATGACTTAATCAAATTTAATATACAGCCTGATCAATATTACGATGATTGCTCAATTTAATCATAGCCTAGAAATAACATATCTCAGTCTCTAAAGTACTTCCTTCGAACGGTTTAACTTTACGTCCACATTTGTAACCATTCGTACAAGAGTTATTTTGCGGTATGACTGCGGCGTGCGCACACGCCGCTGCCCGCTGCCTCGCAAAAACGCGTCTGTGCCGTAATGAAGAGCTGGAAGGGCACGTATTAATTAGTCGACGCGTGCCGCCTATCGTAGAAATAGCTATTTCTGCCCGGTTAACGCAAGATATCCATTATCATTATCCTGCTGGTGTTAAAAACCTGAAAGTTTGTATAATTGTTTTGATCAAGTTCGAATTTTTAAATAAGTAAGAATCTATCCTATACATACGCATAATATGTGTTAATTTCATTCCGATTTTACAAAGAGATCGTGATATACGAGGGTAACACATTTCTAGTAGGTAAACCATGAACATGATTATGTTTATTAAGCGATGAATGGCGTCTTACAGTCTGGTACGGTCTGGATGGTCTCGCAGCGATCTAGGCGTTTCCTTCCGTCAAAATGTACACTACAGGCACTAAAAAGTACAATAGTACTTTTTTTTTAGTTGTAAAACTCTACGCCAAAGATAAAAAAGCCTTACAAAAAAACGTTTAAAAGATAAACTCATTCAAATAATACTTGTTGAGCATTCACAGCTCGTCCTGCGCATACATCGCTGTCATAGAACTGTCATCAGATCGCTATCGTCGACGACAAAGTCTTATCTGCCATCGGTAACCAAATGAGCTGGTCCAATAAAGGCACATCCTCAGGCGACGACCGATTATACAACCAACTTGTTATTATGTCCCTTGTGTTGTAATGTGACATTGGTAAGTGTTAAGGTTGCCTGTACTTTAGATCGGTGATACGACGATAGTAAGCGTGAGTTGGCATGACTTAGGTTTTCTGAAACGAGGCGAGGCTGGTTGTTGACCCACGCCACAGAATATTTAATAGTACTACATACAGAATGGCCACGGAATCAACCGCCTGAAGCTAGCCTGCGCGCAACTCGCGCCCAATTCGCCCTTACCGTCATTTGTTTCATCCGGAGATGGAGAGTGGATCACTGGCCCGCGTAATTTGTACGCACACATTTACAAGTGAACCTGCACGCAGCTGAGAAGTAATTCAAAGATGTGTGTGAAGTCCCCAATCCGCACTGGGCCCACGTGGGGACTATAGCCCAAAGCCTCTCGTGATGAGAGGAGGCCTGTGTCCAGCTGTGGGACGCAAATAGGCTGTAGTAGTAGAATATCTGGCGAAACACAGCGCTCCTGTCGGTGATCCAATACAGGATTAAGTAACATGTAAGGATAAAGATAGGTTGGACGTTACGCAACAGGAAGCCTACATGCCCGGAATTAGACCGGCTCCGGCCGGACCGATTTAGAAATGTCAGGAGACAAAAAGTATAGGAACGGCGCGCCTAAACGACGACGGCTGGCTGTCACACCGGATAGCGTGCATTTTAAAAATTTTCGTAAAACTAATTTTTTCATCACTTTGCAGTTACACACCAGGTGCAAGATTTCGCTTGGCAACGAATTACCTTGGAACTCAAAACAAAAGAGACAATAGCTATATAAATGAAGGTCGATGTCAACTATAGCATTTCGTATACAAAATTTATGAAACGCGTACTTGTGTGTGTGAAGTCCCCAGTCCGCACTGGGCCCGCGTGGGGACTATAGCCCAAACCCTCTCGTGATGAGAGGAGGCTTGTGTCCAGCAGTGGGACGCAAATGGCTGTAGTAGTAGTACTTATGTTAAAGAAAGCATATACATACTCGTAAACATAATAGACGAATTTATGAGACGAGAGTTTTGCAGATACGGATGGACGTGGCAATGGTGACTTGCGGTCAATGTTGACTGAAATCACGAAATAAATAGTAAACAGAAGGTGCACTATCTCAACTTTGAACTGTTACTGAACTCGTGCAACTCGTGAAAATCTGCGTATGCGCCGATGGACGTCGGGCTTGTGCGCGGCCATTGCCATCTGGGAATATGTAATTTGTACTGAAGTTCTGTTCCATTGCCTATGGATAATAAAGTGAAGCTTTAACTGCGACTGCAGACTTAAACAATGCATTTTTATAACCAGTCGACCAATAACTTGACCATCAGCTACATGTTCCCTCGTGCAATTATACCTGCATACCACCGGTTCATACTACATATGGCATGAGGCGTTTTTAATTACCGACGTACGCTTCTCGTAACTGTTCTAGCGAATGTTTATGCAACAGGTATGTGAGTAAACAAACAAATTGATGATTGTTTTTATGAATATATCAACTGTGTGGCTGTGCGTGTGCGCTATTTATAAAAGCTGGTAAACGGTGTTGTTAGACGTAAATGTACTTTCCATTAGAAATATTAAATTATAACGAATCCAAACGATTTTATTCATAAACGTGGGAATGTATTTGTTTCGTAGCACAATATAAATCAAATCAAGAATTCGAGCGGTCCTTCATTCGCAAAGAACAATATGCTTTATATTCAATGAAATATGGTAGATTCTCACGTCAAGGGGGGTGATCTAGATGGTAAGGTATCTGGAAACAGAATCGACAGGAGGAGAATAAGTGCCGACCAGAGATAGGACAGGTCACGTTAGAGGTGGGTCGTTTCTCAAGCACTGCCACTAACGGGATTTGAATCATATCACTAAAATATTGTACTAGCTTTTGAAGGCGGCTTCCCTTGTATTTTCGGGGACAGTCTCCTGGTATGAAACGCTCATAGCTGTTTCCCAAGGCAAGTGTGTCACAAAGCAGTTGCAGTCTCGATGTGTTCCGACCTTACGGCCGGTACAGACGGACTGCATTTGAACGATGATCAATATGAAAACAGCAATTGCATCCGAACAGAACCAGCTCTTTAAAAAATGTACCAGCTCTTAGAGATCGAGTTCCAGTCGTCTTTTCGAGACCGCCAATGCTTTGGTGGTGCATCTTGTGTGCGTCTGTCTATTTGAAAGACGAAAAGAAAATATCTGTCGGTTTTTACCGATATAAAAATAATCCTGCATACTTTCTTTGCCTTTCAATCCCACATCGTGCATACAAAAAAAAACATGATTTTCTTTTAACTATAATACACAATTACACACCAATGAAACCCTAATAGAATATGTACCCTGTTACAAGGACTCCAAAAAATGCTTCGGTGTGAAAACAGCCCCGTTAAACGCTCCGATATTTCTGGACACTGCCGAAGCCGAAACAGACACCGCACAAAGCGCCCACTTGACTTATATGGCGAGGAAAGTTAAACATTTATTAATAACCTATAGTCAACGGCCGATATAAAGTAAACCCTGACACATTACACAAGTGCGTAATTACCTACTGAATTTCGACAGCGTCAACCATATAGAGAAAAAAATTAAACACTTCAAAAGTCTGTCATGTCATACGAAACAATTAAGCACAGATCGATTCACGAAAGCTGGGACGAATGTATTAAATAGGCTATAATTTTTGCAAACTGATATAAGTTAAGAAAAATGTATTAATAACGGGATATAGGTAATGTAAAAAAAAACGGGGTTTTATCTTTAACTTTAGTTCGAGCAACTTTGAGCTAGGGATATAAATCACTGAGTCATAGGATTTTGTAAGTTCATGTATACAAATCAGTTTACACCGAGACATAATAATTATGGGTGCTCCAGGTGTGCACCATGATGTAACTTAATTTGTTTCATTAAACACGTATTTTTTACTCGTATTAGACAACTCAAAAGACAGGCTTTTCGCGATTTTCTCCGAAGTTATCTTATTTACCGAAAAACATTAAAAGCACGTTTTAAGAGCATGTTTTGATGTATTAAAACACAAAGAGTTGTATTACCTCGTATTAATCAAGCTTCAAAATGTTTCATTCCCCGAGTCTTGTCGTTACAAAACGACTGTGGTGCCAAAAAGTGTGAATAGTTGAAATAATAAACTTTTCTTTTGAATAGGCTACGCCAAAGCTATCCATACTAATTAATATTATAAATTCGAAAATAACTCTGTCTGTCTGTCTGTCACACCTTCACTTTTTGGATTTGGATGAAATTTGGTATGGAGATAGTTGGCGTCCCAGGAAAGGACGTATGCACCTAGGCTACTTAATTTCCACGGGAAAGCGATAACCGAATTCCACGCGAGCGAAGTCGCGGGCAGAAGCTAGTATTATCTTAAATCCATTTCGCTTTCCCTAAACTACGTTTGACGACACAGTTTAGAAATATTGGCTTCATCACGGCCGACACTCGTAAACAAGGATATCACGGTCACGGAAGCATCCGTCATTTTCTTTGCCTGTCGTGGTCAAGAGCCTCCTTCCCCAATTTCTAATTCCGCGTGACTAGAACCGCAAAATTTTCATCTCGAAATTTTCACACACTTAAGAAACGTAAGGCGCGAAGACTTTCATAATGCCCGTAAGCCTCCGTGACAGAAGTGTAAACTGGGGAACAATTAGAGATGCGCACGATTGTCGAGTCGCTTAGGTTAACACGGTTTCACGGTTGTCGTCGCTTGAGGTGATAAACAAACACCTGGACAACTGACGCTCCGCAGGGGATTCTGCTGCTTAGTTTAATGTACTTACTGACCTAAACTAACTCACGCTATACAGTCGATCCAAGTAAACTAGTGTATATATTTATCTCACGGCCCTAGCGAATAATCCAAAGATAAAAATTTCCCTTTAAACTACCTTAAGTACTAATAATAAGTCTGTGGAAGTGGCGTGACCACGTGAAGTTATCTAGGTATATATATTACCGGGTTCGAGTTTACCAATACTGGTCGAATTGCCACAAAACACGGTATGGGGCTAGAATATGGTACTTATTATCCCGGAAAAACGGATAGATCCCGCAGAAACGCTATAGCTGAATTCCACACGGACGAAGTCACAGAATACCTACTGTAATGTTGAGAGAACCATACAGTCTTACAGGTAAAGAATGAATTATTAAGGAAACTTAAAATGTTTAATACCTAAAGTTATTCATTTAAATACCGCAATAAAAAATTGAGCCAAATAAGGTAATTCAAAATGTTATTAGACGGTTTAAAAAAACATTCCAAGTTAATATCCGAGGATTTTCGAAGCCCGTAACATGTGGAACGAATGTTACTGCCTCGAAATAAAATGATCATAACGCTCCTACCTACTTAAAAAGGATCAAACGATATGGCTTGCATTCTATCGGAATTGAAGGAGTTATTTATATTTGAGAACGTCAAATGACGAAAACATAAGTAGTTAGTAGGTACAATTAGAACTGAAGCAAAGCTCCCAAACCTCAAACAGTTTTTCAATGCGACTAAGCACACGATTTATATCAAATCTGTTTTCCTCAACAATTAAATAGTAGGGACTTGCATAGGCCCATCACTTTACAAAACAAGATACCTATTATATTAAGAATGGGAAAAGAAGTTTTCATTTCTATGAATGAATGATGAATACCTATGAACCTAAAAGCTAGTAAAACAAACGATCATTTTCGAACATTCAATTTTAATGTTAATAAGAAAATTGGTTACGAAAGCTGGAACGAATGTATTCAATAGGCTAGGATTTTTGCAAACTGATATAAGTTAGGAAAAAAATATTAATAACGGGATTTAAAGTAAAAAAAATAAGTAAAATAAATTTCGGCATTTTATCTTTTACTTTAGTTCGAGCAACATTGAGCAACTTGTATCATTAAACACGTACTGTTACGATTTGGCAAAGCAGATCCATTAATGAAAATCATTTATTGAGATTAATTCTTCCAAACGCTTTCATTCATCATTTTCATACCAACATTTTTATTGACTAAACCATTCAATATTAATCCGCCGGATATCGTTTATGAACTGTACTCAGAAACATTAATGACTCACCGAGTTTACAAGGAACGACTGTCAAATGTCAATAAGTCTGGAAACATAATCAAGGGGACGTAACTCTAAATTAGTTTGATTATGCAGCGCGTCACCTTGAACTTGGCAGAATGCAGACGGTGAACGACCGCGTTAGCGTTTCTTCAAGTTTTCGACATAATCCACCGACTGTTCGTTATCAGTTTTGGACCTTGAATAAAGTTTAGCTTTAGTCATGATTTAACTACTTAGTCAGAGATGAAGAATGTTCCAAGTAAAATGCACGTCTACTTTAATAACAGAGCTGGCTGGTAAACTATCGGGATAAATCAAAGCGGTTAATATGAATTTGCTATGGAAAGTGGTTTCCAAATTCGAGATTGAATCGCCGAAGTGACGGCGTAATTGGAAAGCTAAATTCAAGGTTGTTTTGGGCAAAACAAAGCTAGCTATCAAAACATGGTGAAAAAATTCCGAGAATCGGGGCGATCGTTTAAAAAGGGAGGGATGCTAATCGCCTTGCTTGTTCCATTGAAGAAAAACAATTTAAAAGTTTTGTATAACACAAAGACCTGTCTTCGGTTGAGGACCATTTTAAACATGTAATGGTTTAATTGCAATGCAAGCATTGCTCGCAGTATATCGTCGATGTAATCGTTCGGGTTTTTTTTTCATAGCCGTTCAGAAAGGGTCTAAGCAAGTCCCGACACGTTCGAAACATCTGCTCCTTGCGAGGGACGGGCAGGCTCGCGTGATACAGGTGTCGGAAATCCTTGACCCCTAATAGTTCATAATTTAATCCAGTAATAACCAAGTTTCCGGACATCATTATAGAGTCGGGAGGCAACAGGTTGCCCGCTCTATTAAGTTTCTAGTGTCCTTAAAGTAATTAACTCGATAGGGTCGACAAAAACTCACCAATTCCAACTTGCAGCGTGTTATTATTTACCCATCAATTTCCAATCAAAGTCTGGTCTGGCAGATCGGTGAATTTGTAATGATTTTTGAACGACTCATGCATGTACCGCTGCGCCATTAGACGTGTTAAATTGTACCGTTTGGGGTCGATCAAACCAAATCACTTACAAGTTAATAAATAAATGGTCCAAACATCGTAACCTCTGGCATTGCCGATACGATCGGTCACGACACGAGTTAAGTTCCATTTGATATGTATTCAAATCCATCAAGATACAATTCGTAGATTAGCTTAAATATTTTCATATCAGCGTCAAATTGTATTGTAAAGCAACAACTAGCAGAAAACGTACAAAGCATAACGAAGAACGCTAAACAAAGCGAAAGATTCTCGTGGAAAAAACCGAAAAACGAAGCGAAAAAATGTATTTTGGAGGCGCCATAAAGCCGCGGTCTTTCCAGGAACACCCGACGAGGATGAATGAAAAAAGCCCGGAGTGGGCGCCGACAAACGGTTTCACAAGCCGATGCACCGATATTGTTCGAGACTCAACAATTTCACGATAACAGGCACGTTTTTTTTTGTGCGCCTTATCTTTTTTAAAACTTTTGCCGAAAGGGATTTTTTCGATTTGTAAATACCGCGGTGAGATGCCCTGATGTATACGTTACTAATTTTATAGCCAATTAATAACTGAGATCATTAGGTAGGTATAATTTAAACTCCATAATGTTTAGATAGTGGTGATGGACATCTTATAAATAAGTAGGTATGTAATAAAAAAAAAACTACACCCAACAGCAATCAATGCGGGTCGCTTTGTATAGCATTTTTCATACAAAGTGACCCGAATTCATTGCTGTTGAGTGTATTTTGAATTAGTTAATAAATATCTTAATCGTATTCTGAAATAGTTTGCGCTCAGTCATAATTGGTGGGAATTAATTTTATTACATACAACCATCAGATCCATACGATCTTATTCAAAGTAAAAGGCCGCCGCAGTCATAAACATTGCAATCATGTAAAGCACTTGTAGTAATGATACCTTGATAACAATAGGGGTTGTTTCAAGTGCAAGTTCAGAACGGAAAGGTAATCGGACAGTTAAAAGAAGCCTTTCTACAATTCATTGATGTACCTACTTGAAAAAACAACGGCGTCATTCTTTCCCAACACGACATCTGACGCTTTGTCATCCTAATCATTGTTCCTTAAGGTAAATAATAAAAATTTATTCATCAGAAACAACAAAAAGGAATCCTCTTACCGGGAAGACGCGTTCATTTCTCCAACTACCCGCAAATGGAGGAGAACAAAGGTGGAACGGGACGCATTGTGAGGGCGGCCTTTGTCGAGGCTCGCTTCATGAATCGAAATCTATGGGTGGTATGTAGCGAGCCTCATTTTAACTATCCCCAACATTTTAGAGAAAAGGCAACATAACCATTGTTTAGCTATTGACCATTGTAAAACAAATATTATCCGAGGCGTCATTTATGACACTCCGTTTTTAATGGAGGCAGATGTAAAGGGAACAATGAGGAAAGGTGGCGCGCAGGGCAAGGCGAGGCCGCTTTGTTTCAACATCTGTATCTATTCGTAATTACCATCACCTGCCGTTTCCTTATTAAAAATCATTTTACCGTCGTGACCTTCGTGTTCACTTTCGTTGTCGTCCAATTTGTGTTCGGCTTGATATTTTTGATTGGGGGTCGGGTTTCATTTGTCCCTCAATTAGAGACAGTCAATGCTGGGCATTAACCTTAAGTTCGGTCAAAATAATCTGAGATCTTTTCAATTTGAATTGAGGATACCTCAATTGAGCTTCACTTTCTGAGAACTTGCGTTGTAAATGAGCAGGTACTTCGCGTAATTTAGTCAATGTTAACAGTTAGGTCGTCGTCGAGTCGGGTTGATGCGTAGGTAATCGAGAATGACACCCAATGGAGATGTGGTCGTTAAAATGTCAGCGCGACCACCTTGCCGCGGGCAGGTGTCGTCGACGATGACTTTGATCGTCGCAACGACGACTGCTTTAATTGCTCACTGAAATCTTTTATGGGCTTACACAAAGAAATGTTTCGGCTAACCGGCATTGCGTTTTATTACCAGTGTGATAGCATCTCGGAAAGGCAAATAGATTCTTATTTTCAATTTAATTGCAGTATCGTTTTTGTGCGTGTGGCTTGCGTTGAGTGATGATGAATTAGGGTGCTTAACTTGTAATTTTATGGGAGTTATTTACAAAGGCTACGGCGCCAAGCAGCACGTCCGGCTCTTAAACGCCCCACGGTATTCGAATAGAATTCGAAAGAAAACAAATGGGTTGTACATAATAAACATAACATTTTTCGTTAATAGTATGCGTGCGAGCCAATTACAGGCCATAACAGGATTCAAATGCTCTCTTTAATTGCGCACTCCATGATCACCTTTAAAAATCCAACAATGATAAAATATACCGTCTGCTGGCTAGAATAATAAGACTTTAAATTTATACAGCACCAAGTCAGAGTTACGAAATAGTATTTTTTTAGTTTCACATTCGTATAAGTGACCTAAGTAAAGTATTTATTTTTGCTGACCGATAGCGTCGAATTAAACAGAGTAGAGACTGATCGATCCCACAGTCAAACCGTGTGAACTGTTTTGTGGGACACTTTTTCTAGCTTAAGTTTTTGTGTTCTTTAATAAAATAAATTAATAATAAATACATAATAAAATAAATCTTCATTTAAGTCTTTTTTTATGTCAATAAAAAAGCCGTGGTGGCCTTGTGGTTCGACCTACCGCCTCTCATGCTGAGGGTCGGGGGTTCGATTCCGGCTCGTACCTCTAAGTTTACTTATGTGCGAAATTCAATTTGAATTTACCACTGAGCTTTTCGGTGAAGGAAAACATCGTGAGGAAACCTGCACGCACCTGCGAAGTAATTCAAAGATGTGTGTGAAGTCCCCAATCCGCACTGGGCCCGCGTGGGGACTATAGCCCAAACCCTCTCGTGATGAGAGGAGGCCTGTGCCCAGCAGTGGGCCGTAAATAGGCTGTAGTAGTAGTAGTAGTAGTAGTTATGTCAATATTATAGACAAACGAGCGCACAGCCCAACTGATGGTAAGTGGTCACTGCGGGCCGTGGAAATCGAAATCTTATGATCCCCCATTAAGAAACTATCTCGAACGCGTTGCCTACCCTGAGGCATAAGAGGAATGCCTCTGTGCCAGAAATTTCACCCGCTGCATTAACCCCCTACCGGAACACAACAGTGCGAGCACTGCTATTTGGCGGCAGGTTAGCGGGGAAAGACGGTGGTACCACCCCGGACAGACTTAGCACCAGGCCCTATCACTAGCAAATTAAAGTTTCTAGAATGTATCACTACGCTACGAGTAACCGAACTTCACATTACGTTCATACAATTAATGCTTCCAAAATATCAGCTCATCTATTAGTTATCAACCCGATGTATCACATGAGATAGATTTGTAGCATCACCGTCAGGGCAGGACAGGTGCGTGTCAGGTCGTAAATTACGATACTTTTCGTTTCCAAAAGGTCAAAACCGACTGTAGTAACTCGAAATTTACGCCTTTTCGCCTCCGACTCGACATAATGAGTCTGACATTCTGTTATTCGCCTCCCGATGTCTTTTTAATGTGCCTAAATTGATTGCAGGGCTTTTTTACGTTTCAGTTTTTGTGTAGTTTTCGTTTAAATGTGGAGCAAGTGTAAACGCACGTAGTAGCTGGTGAAACTTGATGTTTTTAACTGAACTCTAATATTTTTGAGGCCTCCATTACAAAATGGATAGCTAAAAAATATATATGTAAAATAGACTAAGTATTACGTCGTATATGAAATTGGAGCTTACTATTTGCAATCAATTACATTAGGTAGTTGATACTGAATACCATACATACATATTTTAATGGTCAGCAAAAAACATCATATAAGTACCTAAACAACATATAGGAATAAGAATTGTTTGAGTAGGCACAAACAATTACTCCAGTGTACATTTCAAAAATCGAGATAACAAGATCAGTTCATGAGATACAGATACAGCGATCAATCCACGAAAAAAATCAATTAGAACCAGAACAGCGCTCGCCACCCAGAAGTTAGATAGTCAATTTCAAAGAACAATTACGGTTAACTCTTCTATAATTGAACGTAAAAATGTCACGACGTTCGCGTGTTTATTTAATCCAAATAATTATACGGTAACCTTGTATTAAAGAGGCGTTTTACACGTGCCCTTAGGTAAATGACCTATCGACATACAAAATTGCGAAATGTACTCGTTCAAATCGTGGTAAAGCTTATGATTACTGAGTTAAGGTGCTTTTTCGCGGTGAAACGTTTAAGGGAAGCGAAGGAGGGTTCCGAAATAAATGTTAATTAAACAATATAATGTTCGCATTCTTTAAAGTCAAAGTCAAAGTCTTACTTCTCAATTATGTCTTTTATTACATTGGTCTTGGGGTGTAGATGGGGGGTAAATCATAAGAAGTCATTTTGCGTAATACGATGCTCACTTTGAGAACGACTCTCTTGTTTAATTGCCTATATGATACAGGCATACCACTCGTATTAAAGGGTCACACCGAATGCGTCTGCAGCTCGCGGCGGCCGCAATATAAACACGAAATTACGTTCACAGTAACCGGAATACCAGTTGGTTAGTAAAATGTCGCCTTTATTTTACATAATTTTAAAGATGGTACAAGGACTCAGTAAGATATATGACTGCCTTTTTGAGGTTCAGGGAGGGCTTAAAAAATGGCGGATCCCCGCATTCATTTATTCAAACATTATCGTGTTCTCCATTAGCATATTTTAATTCGGCCGTTTGTTTTTTTTCCGCCATGGCGCCTTTGGGACGCAAATGAATAAATAGGCACATTAGGTGGGAAGGATAAGTATGTATGTAAAGTACGACAGAACTAAGAAGGCAAAACCTATAATTACGTGCATTTAAAAATACTAGGAGTCTGTGGCACAGATGCGAGTTCTTCATAAAAATCTCGAAGGCTTATGGACGCTTGTATCCGTTCATTTAATACATATTTGGTAATATGTGTGTAAATTCTAAAATTTGCACTGAAAATATTCGTTACAAGTAACAGATGTAGGTACTACTAACAGCCACATCATACCTAACAGGTATAATAAAGTGTAGAGAAATTGAGCTACCACAATCGCTATCCATAGTAATATTATAAATGCGAAAGTAACTCTGTCTGTCTGTCTATTACCTCTTCACGCGTCAACCTCTGGACGGATTGAGATGAAATTTGGCATGGAGATAGTTGGGGTCCCGGGAAAGGACATAGGCTACTTTTTATCCTGGAAAAACGCACAGTTCCCGCGGGAACACGATAACAGAATTCCACGCGGGCGAAGTCGCGGGCAGAAGCTAGTGTGACATATTTCATACATGGAAACATTTGATCCATGTAACGAGCTTACAATCTGCGGTGATCTACTCTTCTGGCGGTTAGTAGCTATCCCAACTGTCGTTCACTACTCAACGTTAATCATAATCCACGGGAATGGAACTTTAAATCAAATATACCAAATTAAATTAAGTTATTAATCGAAGGAAACTGTTCTAACATTTGTCGAGTTTCAACCGTCCACACAAAATGGCGACTCGGCGAACCACCACGACGCTTCTAATCCAATATAGTCGTTTATTGCCTAGACGCATAAACAAACTGACTGCTACGACAACAATGGACACGCAGCGTTTACGACGTTTTTATTACGGTGTATAAATGCCTTACGTCCACCGCCCGCCGTCACCGGAACGTCAACGAGATGACGTTGATACATGGGACAGACTTGCGGTGGACATGCGACTGTAGTATACGTACGGATGACGACAGGGTGAAGAAATCGAAATTCTAATTAGTCGGGTAATAAAAAAATATTAGACACGTATTTTTTGTTTTATCAAATTAACAAAGAATGACTAAGTTAAAACGCATTAAAGTTGGAGAGTGGGGGCTAACTACGTCACCGTTAGGTATAAATCGTACCTAACCGTGACGTCACGCGAAATTTCAACTCAATATATCTCCGTATAAGTTTGATTACGTGAAAAAAGAAAAAATACGTGTCCAATACTTTTCAATAATCTTCCTGATAGACTAAGGTACCTAATAAAAAGTTGTCTTCATCCCTATTCACAGTAAAAGAATAAGTGCAGTAGGTCGCTGCCTTTGATCTCGTGGAAAATCTCTCCTCACGGGGTGAGGAACGGAACGGGGAAGAGCGGCCCTGAGGAACTGCTTATGCCACAGTATAAGTAGTCTAAATTATCCAACCGTTTAGCACTTGAGATCTCAGCTTGTCGACAATGCCGTTGTTCTCTTTTGTCTAATTTCGTTTGTTATACCTATGTCAGTTAATATATCATACGCCTAGTGTAATTTAATGTAAGATTGTAAACTTACTTACTGAATAAATTTATTATTATATCTAAATATATAAAAGAAGAAACTAAAAGAAGAAACTGACTGACTGACTGACTGACTGACTGACTGACTGACTGACTGACTGACTGACTGACTGACTGACTGACTGACTGACTGACTGACTGACTGACTGACTGACTGACTGACTGACTGACTGACTGACTGACTGACTGACTGACTGACTGACTGACTGACTGACTGACTGACTGACTGACTGACTGACTGACTGACTGACTGACTGACTGACTGACTGACTGACTGACTGACTGACTGACTGACTGACTGACTGACTGACTGACTGACTGACTGACTGACTGATTGACTGACTGACTGACTGACTGACATATCAACGCAGAGCCGAAACTACTGATCGTAGAGATCTGAAATTTGGCATGCAGGTTCCTTGGGGAGCGTAGGGGAGCACTAAGAAAGGACTTCCCGAAATTCCAACGGGAACGGGAAAAATGTTTTTTTTTTTTACATTTTAAGGCGCGTACGTAGTCGCGGGGATCATCGTAGAGAGCTGAAATTTGGTATGCAGGTTCCTTGGGGAGCGTAGGGGAGCACTAAGAAAGGACTTCCCGAAATTCCTACGGGAACGGGAAAAAATGGGTTTATTACAATTTAATGCGCGTACTTAGTCGCAGGGATCATCGTAGAGAGATGAAATTTGGCATGCTGGTTCCTTGGGGAGCGCAGGGGAGCACTAAGAAAGGACTTCCCGAAATTCCCACGGCAACGGGAAAAAATGTTTTTTTTTTACATTTAAAGGCGCGTACGTAGTCGCGGGGATCATCGTAGAGAGCTGAAATTTGGCATGCAGGTTCCTTGGGGAGCGTAGGGGAGCACTAAGAAAGGACTTCCCGAAATTCCTACGGGAACGGGAAAAAATGGGTTTATTACATTTTAAGGCGCGTACTTAGTCGCAGGGATCATCGTAGAGAGATGAAATTTGGCATGCTGGTTCCTTGGGGAGCGCAGGGGAGCACTATGAAAGGATTTCCCGATACTCCTACGGGAACGGGAAAAAATGGGATTTAAAAATATATGCCTCTATTATGATAAGAAACCACTGTTTCACGACACAAAACATTTACGTTAGAAAGGAATTTGGAGAGGATGTGGCATGACCGCATGACCTAAGCAATTTCGCTTTCATTCAATTCCTTCTCTCACTCGGGGCAAGTAGGAATATTTCCGTTATCCAACTTAGCGGTTGTCGGTTCCAGGTGGAACTTTCCCTGTTGATTTCGCCCCAAATAAATCAAGTCGCGTACCCCATCTGTGGGACAATGCGTGTGCGCCGATTTATCACCGATAGTGCATCGATCGTATCGCGGTGAGTTATTGGCGAAAAATTACCAGCTGGAGGCGCGAGCTGGGACTCAAGTCGAGGGTTCTGTATGATCTGATATGAAATATGAGAAACTTGATCGTGATTTGTATGGAGGTGATATTGAATACACTGCGCATATTGCGCATTCAAAGTTGAAGTTATAAGGTGATTTCGAACTTAAATGCGATAGCAATTGAATAGTATTAGTGCTACGCGGATAACACATACAATAAACCGATATTTCCATATTTTCCATCCTAACAAAGCTCGACGGGTCACACCGAATCACACCGCACGGCTCGCAGGCGGTGTGACAGGTGTTACGAAAACTAATGCTATACAGATGCAGGGCCACAGACGAAGTGTCGCAGTGACCCGGGTTTCTGTGGAATGTTCCAAGATATTTATAAAAAAAAAAACTATTGTTTTTCTTAAAATTCTTAAACTCAATGAAAACGGCCGTGTATTTGAGCGTAAGTTTGTATGAGAAGAGTCTCTGAACAAAACAATCATTTTCCACCATTACTAGTGAGTACCACCAGAACAGCCTATTTAAGTCCCATTGCTCGGCACAGGCCTTGGGCCATTATGGCCTATGATAGTCCCCACACGGGCTCACCAGTGAGTACACGGAACCCCAAAAGCCCTGCGATGATAATTACGATTACGTGAGGTTTCACACGGCTGATTTATTGGGAGCTAAGAAGTGTACCAAGATAAGGGTATTTTAAATTGCCAGCCCACTGTTTATGTAAACCTCAAGATGATGCTCTTTTGCTAGTATTTACCATGGAGATAATTACATTATACATTACAGGTATACTCTAGAAAACACTGTTTCGTATGGCGTGGTTACACGGCAGGAGTTTTTCATGTTGTCATGGAAAATTTTGGCAAAATGTCCTACTGAGTTATGTCAATGCACCAATAGCCTAGCAATTTACGGAAAAAACTAATACACCTAAAGCACCTGTACTGAAACAGTTCGCGTGTACCAACCAACAAAATGCACACACAAATGGTAAATCAGCTTTACGCAAAATCAGTCAGTCACCTTCATCGTAACCGTTCATTTCGCGGGTTCCATTCCATGAATGTAACAATGAAATCGCGCGCTTGCTGGCGATAAGCGACGTGGCAACAGGCGAAAAGTGAACGTACTCACGTTATCGTCGGTATCGGCTGACGACCCGATCTGAAACAAGACGTAGATTGATTAGGGTCTGTCTAGCAACAGTAGACGACACGGTTCCTAGTGGTTCGACCTACCGCCTCTCATGCAGAGGGTCGGGGGTTCGATTCCGGCTCGCACCTCTAAGTTTTCTTATGTGCGAAATTCAATTTGAATTAACCACTGTGCTTTTCGGTGAAGGAAAACATCGTGAGGAAACCTGCACGCATCTGCGAAGTAATTCAAAGATGTGTGTGAAGTCCCCAATCCGCACTGGGCCCGCGTGGGGACTATAGCCCAAACCCTCGTGATGAGAGGAGGCCTGTGCCCAGCAGTGGGACGTAAATAGGCTGTAGTAGTAGTAGTAGTAGTAGAAAAGAGGTTTATCTCAATTATGACGTTAGCATATAAAATATAGAAGCTCTAGATAGAAAAAAACATTGGGAGGGGGAGGCCTATGTCCAGCAGTGGACGTCTTTCGGCTGAAATGATGATTGATGATGATGATGATAGATATAAATACTCGTAATCGATCTACTTTTACAGATCTTGGAAGTTACGGCTAACATAGTAAAAGATCTACATGTATTTACATAAGACTCTGCGGGACAGTTCTTTGACGCATTGCTGATCCCCGACATATCATTCGCGCCCTATTTATTTAAGTCACATTGGTCGGGTAGTAAAGGCACTTCATTTGGTCCTTTAACGGCGAATCGGATAAACCAACGAAATTTACGGAGAGTTGTGAAAAGAGCAGTTTATTTAGACTACTGATCATCTCTGATCTTCCATAGCAACCGACAAAGGTTATAGGTAACTTGACTAGGCCGGCCACACGATATCACTAGAGCGAAATTAGCCAACGATAAACAAATCACCCAGGCAACCCAAATGCGGAGGCCTAATTAAAATACCTAAACGGAATCGAGTTCAATTAAAAAACCGCCGTATTTTATAACCAACCGATAACGTATCACACGTCAACACACGACACCAGCGTGACGGATGGGGAGTTTCCTCACCGATGGCCAGGTTAGCTTGACATGTAAACTGTTTAATTTCGGGAGAGGAATTAGTAGTGTAAGGTGGAGGTGTAGACCAAGGCAAGCTGGCTGGTGGTAATGACGAAATCAAAGCTAGGCCTCGAGTGCTGGGCAAACATGGACCGTGTATGCCTTACTTACCGAGGGTTACGGGGCATAGTTTTCCGTCATGTGTGACTTTACGTCCCTATTTAGAGTTGTTAATGATCGTAACGAGCTTAATTAAAGATAAATAATTGGGAGGTCCGTGTTTTTGGGAGTGCGATTAGATAAAGGTAACTTTCGAGTGGTCTGATATTGAGATTTGAAATTAAGTCAACCTATTTTTTGGATAGTTTTATGGGATACACTGTAACGCATGTTAAAGATAGGTAAGCACATATAAAACAAAACATCGCAATAGCTAAGGTGGCTAAGGTGGTATTTACTTTCTGATCCTCCGTGTGCATAGTTTTTCTTAATTAGTTTGAAACGAAAATAATAGATGCCTGCATATGTATTTATTGAGATGGAACGCAGGAAGTTTCTGTTTAAAATATCATAGTTACTCAAACGATAAAGGTTAACGGTGAAGTAAAAACAGTTTTTGCGCAGTGCAAAGACCCGAGGCATTCTCAATCATGATCTTTTGATGTTTTTGCTCCACAATCGCTAGCACGTGATTCTATACGAAGACTATAAAAACATCAGGTTTACCGAAACGAGAGGAATTTTCTTTTAAAATGGTATGTTTAAGGGATCCTTCAGCTGTCTATTGATGAGTTTCAGCAGCCTATTATTGAATTAAAATTGGGGAAAATTGGAAAACTTATTTTTGTAACCACAAATGAAGCCGGGTAGGGGGGAGGGGTTTTAAAAACGGCGGGAAGTCCGGAATTACAATTAGCTAATTATGGTAAAAGTTCCGAGAAGCCACCCCCGGCCGCGGCGGTCGATCGCCGTTACGCAACATTCTTCGCAGCAGTCGTAAATACTCGCATATATTAACAGCGACATGAATATATATTAGTGTAATAAACTTTAAAAAATAAGCCCCATGAATTCTGAATACCAAATGTATTACTCTAGCCAGAGAGTTTGAGAAGCGACACACTGTTTTTTTTTTTTAATTACAAAATACGTTTATGCAGCTCATCATCGTGTTTCATCTGTACTAGATGCCTGTCGATACAGAGGGAGAGATAAAAAGACAAGAGATCTTATTTGAGCTAAAGCGTGCATTAGGTCAAATGAGACAAGGCAAAAGCAAGACCTATGAAAATAGTTACGGACCGCATTCCAAGACAGATATTGATTATCAGTAGGAACTGAAGGCGACCTGTTCTATGGAAATGTCCCACAAAGGTTTTACTGGAGGTACTCGTATATCTGTTAAATAATATGAACCTATGGTAACTAGTTAACTACCACAAGTCCGACTTGACAGATCCAGTGTCCGTTTTCTGGAAGTCTGTATTGACTGCGCTTACGGGTTAAGCACTTTACAAATGCAGTGCAACAAAGTCCGCCTCGCTGGCCCGAGTGGGTGGACGGGGTCCATAAACAACAATTTCGCCGCCGCCTGCATTGCGGAAGATTTGCGTTGGGAATTTTTGCCCGATTGCGGTATTCGGAACTACTTGTGCATTAGGGCTGGTGATTGTGAAGTTCTTCAGGATATTCTCTTTTTTCACTTTTGAACTAAAAACTTACTAAAACTCCCTTCCAATCCAAGCTATATGTACGAGTCAAATACATTGTAACTTTTAATTTTCAATGGGGTAGTGAGAAAACTCGTGTATAATCGAGTCTATCCTGTCCAAATCCTTAAAACATTTATTTCATTTGGACATCATTAGGTGGGTTATGTTCTGTAAAATTAGTCCCATCCCAGCCCCAGCTGGATTTGTTATCACGGATTTGTAAAAATCTTCAGGACGTCAGCATTTCTAAATACAAAGCCACGTCCTGTCTATCCAGATACTTGCAATGAACACCAAAAGTTTCACAGTTGAAGGCAATGAATCTTCTAAATCACTTGTCGAACATGGTAATCGATATGGTAGACACACAACTGCCCGCAGGACCAGCTCCGTGGACAGCCCTGGCGGGTCAACATAAGACGCCGTAGTATAAATATTAGGTAAGAGCCAATTGCGGCACCGCCGGAAACTTGTTTGAACTGGACCGCGTACAACCACTAACAGATGTCCCGCTTGTTTCGGTGCTTTCGTTTTGCTCCGGTTGTGATATTTTAATACCGCATTTAGACTTATGACGAGTTATTCAACTGTACGTCTGTTTTCTACTAACTGGTATAGCAGTGAAAAGGAGAATTTTCTTATTAGAGATTTGAGCGAGCGGTTATCGCCAGACTCCTGTAGAACCATCAGTTGTACTGAAACGAATTCAAGGTTCAATGGCTTTATTTCCGTTACTTTGTAATACATTTTGGTAATAATGCAATAAACTAAATTAAGGTTTTTGAGATTGAAAGATTAAAAGCTGTAAATTAACCTGAAAGACGCCAAAACGCAGAGTAATCCACGCCAGTCTGATATTAAACATAGTAAAGAAGAACAGGTGAAAAATTCTTTGAAAAAGATTTACAAATTAGACTCTTAGGTGCGTGTTTATTCGTGCGTGTTTTAGTAGATTGTAGTGGTTAAACCTAGCCTAGACAAGACACTTCTTGTCAGACAAAGGCGCGTTGAAAAAAGGTCTGCAAAATTTACAAGTTTGTATTAGCATACATTTAAATCAGCCATCTCTTGGTGAACTCCAAAAATGCAAGGTGACCCCCATTAAAGAGTACGCAGTGGGACAGAGCGTGATCTGTAAATAAATCATTTACTGGGAGCACATATTGGATGTAGCTGTGGGGACTTTTATTTTTCCGGCATTATTATAAGTCCTTTAAACCTTTGCTGCTAATAAATGAATATAACACGGGAACCTAACCTAGTTGATTAGGGCTTCTAGCAATTATCTACTATTTATAAGGAGGATTTTGACGTGAGACGTGTCAATTCATTGATGTACATGAAAATCAGTTAACCGTTTAGAATTTCGTTAGTAGTTAGCCGATCTGCATAATGTAAACTAACTGAAATCCAGAATCGTTTTCACGGTGCTTATGGATGCAGCTTACTTTGACATCCTGATAACTTATTCGGTAACGACATAACAGCAACAGCTTCGCTTCGTTGTGATGAGGTTTGGGAATGCTCGGCGAAATGTGTAAAAATTGCCGCTTTACATTCTGCATACGTCACAGTCACAGTAAAGAGAGACGATCAGAAAACGTTGTTTGTTGTAAACATAACGCACTCAGCGTGAACGAACGAAATATTTGAATACGCGGAGGTTTAAAGCCATCCCGACGCCCTTCGAGCGATATTGACGGATCAAAATTGCCTAATTTCAGCAAATGTGGGGTTACAACAGAACTTTGCGTGCGTCCAGGTTCAAAATACTGCAGACATGCACGTTGGAACATTTTTGAAGCAGTTCAACGAACCCTGAATATTTCTTAGAAGCTAGATGAAAAGAAAACATTTGGCAAGCCATACCGTTTGCAATTAGCACGAGAAATGTAAGAGTTGGTGAGAATTGGAAGATTTTTGTGTCACGGTATATTAAGTTTGTGGGACGAGCGGGACCTGATCTGATGAGATCCGCTAACGTGTCACGAGTCATCGCGTCACGTCACATTTCCGCCAGACATGACGCTAGACGTCATAGCGTGATGATCTCATGACGCCGACAGGGTTAATGCACTGGTAATTCAATCTTATCTAGGAGTAAATGGACTTTTCTATCGGAAGGATTGAGCACATCAAACTGTGATCATTCAATTCAGCATTAGAATGATAGATCGTAACAAGACCGTGTTTACTTGGATATTCAATGAGAAGAAAGGGCAAAGAAACAAGCCACATTACAGTATGAGATGAGATACATAGATACATGGCTCGAAGAGTTTTTTTTTTTTCTAGCTATTGTTAGCATCAATAAAACATTGTAGAGCGTATGGTTTAACATCGGCACAAAGCTACAATGTAGTTAAACAACGATGCACTTAAATCAGTTAGCTAGCAGTCATAAGTCCCGCTTTTACACACATTTGGACGGAAAATGGCGCAGTTGAGCTGAAACATTCGAACCGGTGACGCACAGAATACAAAATAAGATGCGTTTTAACATAATTATGTAGGTACGACCCGCGGCTTAGGGTATCCGTCATTGTAATGACAGCCTGATCGTTCAGATACATTCTGTATAAAGGCAGACGATACATGCTCTCACAAATCTCTACACTAGACATGTCTTTTTTTTAAAGTCTTATTTAAAAAGACAACAGTCCTCAAGATTGCTTCGCATCAAGCCACTATTTTACTCGGCCCACTAGCGACGCGAAGGACATGCTGCATATCATATTTTTCATGTCATGGAGTTACAGAAGCATATTATGGTTTATGGTACGAAGTCGCCGGCCAGTGTTAAATCGGCCTTAAGGTCAATCACATACGGCGACATGGAAATTACGATTGAAAACCGGAGACTGCATTACCATCGATTTGATCATGAGCGGTTTTAGGAATTGTAAATTGTGCATTGTTTGAACTTGACACGGCGACTACCGATCGGTAACATGATGCAATGACGCAGTTACACGTCAAAATTAGATTGAACGGATGGAAATAAATTAATGTACTCGCGACTTGGGTGTTTGTTTACAAGCGGAAATAATGCGTTAGCGTCAGAGTGGCTCTATTGGAACTTGAAATTTGGCTTTATAAATGGAGCCTTTTAAACGTACACCAAAGTTAAAAAAGTCGAAAATGACAAAAGTAAAGATTGATCTTAAAGAATATACAAGGTGCTAACAAATTAGTCAAGGATATTTTAAGAGATAATAAATTACATTAAAACAATTAACTTTTAACTATAATTAAGAAAAAAAAAATTCGGCGGGAAAACAGCAGGTTCTTAAGGGGTGTTTTAATGTAGCAAATTTGTTTCCTATTTTTCTCCAAAAAAACATAACAAAACCAATGATGTTTCATACTTAAATGTACTTCGAGAGCCGAGTACTATCAGCTGTAAAAATATCCGTGACTAATTTGTTAGCACCTTATATAAATCGCGTTTAACAAGATAACTTCCATGTAATATAGACACTGTCTCAGCAATAGATTCGAGAACGGCAATTCCCTGGCCGTGAAACAAACCCCCCAAATGTGTATGTTTACCCCTGCGAAGGTCGACCGAGTGACATTGTCTAGCCCTTCACCTCTCAGTTAAACTTTTACCAAGAAACTGTTTTCTTTCAGAAACAAGGGATGAGTCCCAAGTTCTTACCGACTTTAATATGATATGCACGAAAAAATATGATTACGCGGTTACTTACTTTATTTTCTATGGCGAGATTTAAATAATTTGTACTTTCGACGCTTGGAGAAATGTTCTCGGTTCACATATTTACGCCGCGTTCGAGCTAGCGCCGTGAAATTTAAATAAGTGTAAGGAACAAGGAGCGATGGAGGTTTTCGGAAGGCATTGTGTTGGCTGACAGGTTGAGTGGGATTCGACGGGAAAAGGTCAAGCCGCTACAATGATAATGCAAAGGAACCATTGCAGTTTACGATCTTCTTAATACATGGTTACTAAACAATTTTCACTAAACAACTCACTTAAACACACTCACTAAGACAGTCCAACTCCCGAGCATGAGATTGTCTGTTACATATGTCATGAGACGTTGACGGATAGGTATAAGACAAGCTTTCGCCTCATAACTCACACAAATGAAATACCAAAAAAAACACAAACGTCTCTCGTAAATATCTGCCAATCTGACATAATGCGACGCTCATCGCGTGTCTGACAACCAAATAAGACGTCGATTGAATAAGAATATACAATTTTGTCGTGTCACTGTGAAAATTATTTACAATGAGCAATAAAAATCGTGTTGCTAAAAAACAAGCGTGGCAAATTAAGCTATTGTCAAAATGTTATATGAAATAAATTTGGAGTAGAGTGGATTAAATGTGAATTTGGGGTGGGCTCCCCTAGTAACTTAATCCTTCTGTGCGCACAGAGGTCGTAAAGTGCATTTACCCCACGAGTTGTATGGACGATAGTATTTTACACATTTTATGTTCTTCCCACAGTTTTCCTAATATAAAGTTACTGAAATAACTATACAGTTGGAACCGTCGTCTTGCGAATAGAATGCCCCATACGTCGCTATTGCCCGCTGACGGATGAATCGAAAAAATGAGTACATATTGTCTTAGCTAGCACATATGTTTATATTTTATCAAATGTAATTAGTGAGAGTAAAGAGTGAAATAATGTTTTGCGCACTTCGTTACACTGAGTAAATATCATCTGTTTTACTTATTTAAGACATCCCTTTAGGCGAAGCCGTGTGTTTAGTACGAAGTTTAATTACATATATGTCTAGAATAATTAATTATTTTGACCGAAAGCGTTTTATTACTTTCGAGACAATTAATTACCCCAAGGAGAAAATAAGAATATAATAGTAATAATAATATAAATTAATCATTTTTAAACCCAACATCGTCCTCTGCTAATGAAAACCAACTAGAAATACAAAGCAGACTCACTCAAAACACAAGCACAAACGACCAATCTCATGCTATAACACAAAGATCACACAACACACAAACAACCACATCCACACACAACTCACAAAACATATTTTTAAACCTAACATCATCCTTCTCACCTCAAAATAATATCGACATACAAAACACACAAACACACGACCCACCTCCCTCTGTAGCACAAAGTTCACACATCACACAAACACACCATACACAACCCAGTCAAAATATTGCAAGCACACATCGTAACACACAAGAAACTGACTGAAAACTTGGCATAAGCCCTTAATCAGCCTTAATACCGACTCTCGTGTCGAGCCTTAAAATGTGTAAATAATAATAATAATATCACCTATGTTCATGTTCACGGTTGAGTGAATGCTTCTAGCTACCTCACCAAACCAACAGTACCTAGGTGCGAACTCATGGACGATTTTTTTGAAACTACTGCCTATTTCTCAGCAAATAAATAACCATCAAAACTATTTCAATTCGTCCTCGCATGAACTGAAAGTCGTGGCATAGAACCGGGTCTCACGTAGCTGCGAGGACCAGATATCGGTCGTTGTCGCCGCTCTATCGCACTGATAAGCGATGGGAGGTCACGACTCAAAAACGGAGATGGCCTTAATATAGATTTCTTTCTTGTCTATTAAAATGATAAACTCCTAGTAACAACGACGCTTAGATAGCACTTAAAAAATGGGTGGGCTTGTGTGGATGCACGCTGCACACGGCCATTGGTTTTAAGCCCGTCCGCCCCAAACTTAAGCGATGTTATTTTAGCAATGGATCAATTGATGATCCATTGCTAAAATATGTTTTTCCCAAAGTCTAATTTTTCACAGCAAAACCATTTTTACCTTTCTACTTACGGAACCCCGAAAGCAACAAAATACATGTGGCAAGCGTTTTTCAATTCCCGTATCAGCATTTATTGCATTGGAATTATTTACTTTGGATAGGGCCCTTTTATAACTCGGCCGCCGAATGCCCTTTCGTAGAAGGTCCGTGTTGACACTGGCTGGTAATACGTTTCCGGTTTTTTTTATCTCGTTTTTACGGTTTCTGAATTTGATAATGGAACGTTTTTTGGCACGCTCGCTCTCTGGGGGCGCACAAATATAAAGTTCCTATTTATTAAAAAAAAGTGCATACCACATGAAAGTGAATGAACAAATTGCAGTATGAAATATTGTTTTAATAAATCAACGTCGTGCGGTTAAAGGGGGATTTTTTTTAAATATTCATTTATTCAATGCAAAGTCGCATTAACATGTGCGCATTTGTCATTTGTGCGGTTGAAACGTTATTTGCGGGTGCAAACTTCGTACTAATGATGTCGTGTACGATTTTAGGTAATGAACTTTTTTAACCAACTTCAAAAAAAGGAGGAGGTTCTCAATTCGTCTGAATCTTTTTTTTTTTTTAAGTATGTTCACCAAAAACAAATAAACGTGAACCGATTTGAAGTTGGTCCCATATAAATTTGGTTCAGTTCTGGGTTTCATAAGAAAATGAGGGAACTGCCTCAAAATTTGCTAGCACATAGATGATTTTGCTGTCAATTTCGAAGACTTCAGAGTTACATATGTATTTCTATAGTAATGTTTGGAAACTGTAGCCGAAAAATAATTCAATAAAAAAATAAAAACCGCCTTCAGACTCCGGCAGACTGCGAAGTCGGTGTCAAGTGGACCGACCCAAAGAAATGATAATAATCGTATAGTGAACTTGACATTGACATCGCAGTCTATCGGAGATTAAAGGCGGTTTTTATTTTTTTATTTAAATTTTTTTTAGCAGTTTGTGTTGGGGTCAATTCATACATGTAATGTAAATGTTATAACTATGTGTAAATTTTGAAAAAAGGCCTTCTGCTTGAGTTTGTTGAGGCGCTTCTTCTCAAGCAATGGGTCTAGGAAGCGCTAGTAAATTATTTTCTGACGTGTAAAAGTGCCCCTATGTGGCCAATTTGCTGAATAAATGATTGAATTTTGAATTTGAATTGATTCATATTGGATGTGCCCGCTTCAAGCCACTGAGTTCAATACTTTCTTCATTTCAAATGTCGCCAAAACGTTTATGTTAATATGGATACTATTCACAATTTCAACAGCAGTTCTCAAAGATTCTCGAAATCTCAAACGATTTTGAAATTAAAAAGCCCAAAGGCTATTGATAAGAAAAATATGTATCCGAAACACGTTTTAGATTAAAAATTAAAGCGTTAACAAACTGGGGAGGACGGAGGACGTGCGCGCACGCAGGTGATAAAAAGACTGCTGTTCAGTCGTTGTTAAATTTAATTATCGAAGTCAAATAATAGCTTATTTGTAATAGTTAAAAAGATTCACTGATCGGGAACCGAATTGATTACACGATTTTGATTATTCTCATAATCATCATGTTAGCCAAAATAGGTACTCGTTCGTCACGACGACGACATCAGAACGATAATGTGCCACTCGCACCCACCGGAATCCCGCCACCTTCACACCAAGTCGTCGCAACATCTTGTTCGATTCGTAATTTCGATTCCTCCAGTTATAATAGTCCGTCTCGTCTATAGCAACGCAACAACAATCAAAAAAGGGTAGAGGTAATAAATAATTGACCACTTCATAAATAAAAAAAGTGACAGACCAGCCATTTAATCCAATAGCAACCAGACCACAGATTAACTTACTTGAAAATAACTCAATAAAAGTATACTCGCGTATTATCTTACTCCGAGTATTTGTTGGACAACTCCGGCGTCGCGTGCGCAGCATGCGGGCCGCAGTTTATTATTAATACTGTATAATGGACTCATATTAGGCTGCCCATTCACAGCTAACAGTCCCGTATGGGGCCTGAGTTTTGTTTAGGGCGTGCAATTAGCGTGTATTATAATTGTACACCCGCATAGAGAATTTATAATTAACCATGGATTCCATATTTTAGATTTTATGGTTATTCACAGTGCAATAACTATAGTGCATTATCGAAAACATATCTAGACGATAGCAAGAGTAGTTGTAGAAGGATGCGAAAGTATTGTATTATTTTATGGAGAAAAAACGTTACTATAGCGTTACTATAGCGGCTCTCGTAAGTGCCAAATTAATACATTGTTCTCGTTCTCGTACAACAATAGCGTATGTACGCCACGTAGTCATACTTTATGCACTCAATTAACTCATTTAACGGTGACGTAAGGGTATTTAAAAACGCAGACAGTCAGGCGCCATTGCGTTTACGCATTCCAGTCACAAAGTATCAATTCAACTCGTTAAAGCAAGCGAAACCACTATGCCTAACTATGCCACTCCATTTGATTGGAAACGGCGATAAAATATCAATCAAGTCAGATCGGGTGTAAAATTTAAGTAACGATTACGCCCCTATGGCAGGCAATGGAGTGCAAATCCAGTGGTTCGTACTGAAATCGGACTTACGACTAGCGATTTTATTAAACAATACGGTAAGCGGTAAACGTTTGAAGTGTTTTTAAGGAACATGACGACATTTTTAGAGTTCGACGCAAAAAAAAAGTTAATCTACTACAGAAAAAGGTTCAGAATTGCTTTGTTTTTCATTAGACTACTAAAAAAAAAAACAATTAGCTTAATCATTATAGTATGTTATAAAGAAAGCAGTAATGGCTTAATAATTATTCCACGTTTATCCAAAAGTTGCGGATCAACTGACGTTTCGAAAATATCGGGCTGCATTTCGAAAAACGCGTTTCAAGCAAACCGCGTTCAATTCGACGATTAAACAGCTCACTTCCAACGTGTAATATGAACATACCGTTCCATTCCACGAATTAACATCGATAGGCATCTTAACTGCCTGTTATCAGCCAGCCAATTCTGCTGTCATTAAAATAATTTCGACTGCAATGACTCACAAACAAAATTGCAAGGCAGCTGTAGCGCAGGACACGTGACGTTTGGGGAACATGGTATTTTTATGCAAAAAAGATATTTGACACTCATTAGGTACAAAACAGACACTATTCAATAAGAGTTATCATGGGAATGTCAATTAGTCTCAAGTTATCATCGACATGTCAACTAAGAAACCTCCATTGGGGACATTGGGGTGCATACTTTGCATAGATCAAAGTTTTACGGACAAACTTACAGAAAAAGTAACTTTTCTTTACGATTGACCAATCTGATACGCATCTCTGATATGCATGTTCGATTCGACCTACCCTTCTTAGACCGGGAGATACTGACAGAGAATTCCGAACCATTTGTACCAGGCCGCCGGTACTGGCGCTATGGCCACGATTTTCCTTTTCGTCATTACGTAATTATACCCCTGTATTGTCGCCAGCCTGATACAAATGGTTCGAAATTTTCTGTCAGTATCTCGCGGTCTATCTGTAGTAATAGTCACTTCGGCTGAATTGTGAGTATTGTGACACGGAAAATATTAGACACTCTTGTTTTAAATTAAATTGGACGCAAAAAACAATACCTACAGGAAAAAATACACGGTAGTTACCAAATTCAAGTGACTTCCCTAATTAGTTGTTTATCGATACAGGACGTGTATGGTAACACTGAAAACAAAATGTTGAGCCGTTATGGATAGCCCTGTTGTATAATAATATCTGCGGAAATTATAATCGTCTATGTAACCTAACATTGTTGTTAGTGATTTATTAATTAGTTTGTACTGTGAACAAAATTATTTTATATTGATTAGCCGGAACGAGTATTTTGGTTGATTCTTCGATTCCTTCCTCGTTCGATAACCCACCGTAGTAGGCTCTTGGGTTCAGCATTGCACTCATATTTGATTCGGAAAAATGCGTTGATTGATTGATATGTGCTTAATTTCACAAACGAACTTATTTAACACGTTTATGCGTTTATGTAACAAAATAAGCATCCGTGCCCGCGGAAACGTCGAAGAAAATAGATTGATCAGGTTTATTTTAGCCTTTTAACGAAAACAAGGACTGCCAAGTTGATAAAACGAATCCGATCCAAAGATCTGACCTGAACTTTTATCTGAAGGTAGTCATTTAAACTACCACGATAATGGCAGCATGACACCTGCATACCTTAGAAAGAATTCTGGAAGCGATCATTACATCCAACAAGGTCCCTATGGTTTAATTTTTGATAAGCGGTAGTTCTTCATAAACGGTTCCCCCCGTTTATGAAGAAGTCTTTCCCCGCTAACCTGCCGCCAAATGACAGTGCTCGTACTGTTTGTGTTCCGGTAGGCGGTTAAGGCAGCCGGTGAAATATCTGGCAGAGAGGCACTCCATCTTAGTCCTCAGGGTAGGCACCGCATTCGAGATCTTATGGTTTCTTGATGGGGGATCATAGGATTTCGGTGGCCGCAGTGACCACTTACCATCAGGTGCGCTGTGCGCTCGTTTGCCTATACCAATGACATTTTGAAAATTCATCTGATCACGGTCCTCAGCTGTGGCAGACTCGTTTAGGTAGATTCTTCCTACCAAGAAGAATCCCTCGCATATCGCTCTAACGTTAAGGCCGTTCCTATACCCAACTCAGCCGTCACTGTCACTCGTGAAACAAGTGAAAGAGAAAGCGCTACGCACAGAACGCCCGATTTAGTTAGTATTTAACACGTTTTAATTTCTATAAAAATACCGTCTAAAAACATGGCATTTATAAAGCTGTCAATGTATGCATATAATATAGAAGATTTTTCTGTTATATTTAGTTTCACACAGTTTGATATAATAAACTGGAGTAAAGTTGCATTAAAGGTCCGAGTTAGAAGTTACTTTGGAATTAAATTGTATCGAGCAAAGTTTCGTGAAATGTGTAATAAAACTGTCAATGTAAGGATGATATAATCAAATATAACATATGTTTTTTTCATATTTTTAACTTTTAACGTTTCTTAGAAAAGTTTGATCTTACATGAGCAATTTGACGATGCTGGGTCAGGGAACGGCCTCCGTACGCAAAGCAATTTCTGCATTGCATAGTTCTGTGTTCTGAAGACCGTTAACCTAATAGAACAAACAAGACTGGGATTTCGGTTTGTCCATGGGGTGTTGATGTCATTTCTGATCGTCATTTGTCACTATTCCTCCGGCAGGGGGAGCGCGGATTGGGAACTGGACGCAAGTGATAAGGTATTATTGTTTAAAAACTTAAATCGTTCAACATATACATAGAATAGAAAGCCAATTTGACTGTGCGAGTCTGCGCTTTTTACTAGCCCCGTCACACGTAGAGTTGTGATAGAGAAGTTTAGTGAATGGAACTCGAAGACTCGAGGTGGAGCGCGACCAGCATCTCGGTATTGGAACCCGTTCCGGAAGACACAAAAGCAGGCGCTGCATAGCTTGCAAAACCTATAACAACATTAATAGAAGCTATATCTGATGTAGGTATAATAAGCCTCCAAAGAGATGTACAGCGCCTCATCAAAAACCGCTGGTACCTGTGATTTAGGCCGCACAGAAGAGCAAGTAACCGCCTGCCGACCGCCGATAAGTAGTGGATTTAGCTCGCATTATGCCTTTAGGAACGTTCCGCTGTGATTAATGTATCGCGATCAACCGAACGTGCGACCATACTGCGTTTGCGCCGATTTGAAACAGTTTTTTTTTTAAACCAATGATTAATTGTGGTTTGTTGCGGTTGGATGTGAAACCATGCAATATTAGCGTAATGGGATCCTGGCGCCATCTATTGTCATTTTAAATTGCACATAGAACGTAGTTTCTTTATGGAAAGGAAGATTTCTCGCCCTAATCGAGAATGGAGCGTACGCGGAATAGTTTGACGTAGCTGCCGCTGGTATTGTCTACTATTTTTTTAAGCAGATTGTAACCTTGGTTCAACCTTGAAGGAATTGTAAAATAGTACATGACTATATATTAGGTCCGTTACGGAATGGTGGCCAAGATTGGGTCGACGATCAGCAGGCAGACCATCAGCTCGCTGGTCGGACGACATCTGGCAGTTGGCAGGGAAGCGGTGGATGAGACTGGCTCAGGACAGGGTAGAATGGCGTAAGAGTGAAGAGGCCTTTACTCAGCGGTGTATATAGGCTGAGATATATATATATATATATTAGGACTTAGGTACGAGTACATCTTGCAAATTTTTGTGGCAGTAGGAAAAAAACCACTGCTTTTGTAAATTTTTTTCGTACTCGTATTCTTGTTTTCGACTGACCGGCTTATTGGACTTATTAGCATTGGGTAATAACAACAATAAAAAAAAACACAAACCTTAGTATTTGAAAATGGCTTATCTGTTTCCCTGTTCCATTATTTACATACATTGCACATTATTAGGACTTCCCCATCTGTAGCTGGGCGTAGTTAAATTTATCTTTTCCTTTAAAAATGCCGTTCTGCTCATTTATTTTTGTTACCAGGATAATATAATAACATAAAGTTACAAAGGAAGAATGTTTGTGGCTGTTGAATTTACCTTTTATTTTTCACGATATTAAAAATCTACTGCATTAAATTGAACGGTAACCCAATTCAATATTACACCCATCAAAGGGAAAACGTACCCTTGACCCTTTGTTACATATTTAAAATGGCGGAAAATCCAGCGTCGCTAAATTGTATAAAATTATCGTGAGAGAACACGTCATGGCGGAGGGTAAACATCGTTTATTCATGACTGTGATGAAAGGTCACCATGTACCATCTTCATCAAAATAACAAAATGGAGCTGACATTAGGCATTATATTGTCTTGTTTCAAACTAAGAAAATGTCTCAATCGAACTCTAATTCTCACATATCCAAAGAATCAAACAAATTCCATGTAGAAGTTATACGTTTTCGATTTTCGGGGTTTTCTGTCCAAAGCTACACTGGCTACTACAGGCATATAATAAAAAAACCGGCCAAGTGCGTGTCGGGCCACGCGCAAATTATAGGGTTCCGAAGTTGAGGATGCCCACAGTACCTTTCTAAGACTTATTAGCATCTAGCTAGCCTGTGATATGACGTGCCCGCCCGACGCCCCTGCCGCTCGAGAAAAATCATCATTATAAGTTGGTCGACTATTACTCGTAAGTTTGTACAGCCTACTTAGCTCTGATAGTTTTCCTTTCAACTACGTTATATATGCCACAACCGTGATTTTTTTCAGCTATCCAAATACCACCATTTAGCTGGCAGGGGGGGGGGGGGACACATGACTCTAACAAAAAATAGCACTTTAAAGCTTAATATTTCACAAACGCATCACTTAATCAAAAAATGGTTTTAACAAACCCACAATATTTTTTTAAGACCTATTCAATGATATGCCGCACCATGGGGTACGCAAGAAAAAAAAATTACATCCCCACTTTACGAGTAGGGGAGGTACCCTATAAAAAAATATATTTCAAAATTTTATTTTACCACTTTGTCAGCGTAACTAATATGCATATTCATGCCAAATTACAGCTCTCTAGACCTAAGCATCTCCGAGCAATAGTGCGGACAGACGGACGGACGGACGGACGGACATGGCGAAACTATAAGGGTTCCTTGTGGACTTCGGAACCCTAAAAAGTGGCGTCTAGGAAAATCGAAATGGTATTTATTATTTGGCTAAAAAACCTACCTACTTATTGTATTGACGTCACATGAAGATCAACATTATGTCTCGAATCTCTCGAAAATAAACGCGGAAGCGTAACATGTAGGTAAAACAGGAATAAATAAAAGCAGCCTTCAGATTATACATGCAAACTTTTGTAAATGATGATATTTTTATAACCGCGAAGATAATGTAGTGTTGTGCTGTGCCACACGCAACAGTTTCCCGTAAATACACGCCGCTAAATCACTAGTCCACACATTTCATGAATGATTTGTACTTGGACTACAAACTACAATGCTTGTTATTACTATACTGTGGAGGTGCGCGCGCGCCGTTTAAGACTGAGCTCTGTGCGTACCGGTGTTGGGGTCAAGATCGAACTAGCGGCCGGCCAGAAACAGTTGTATGTCAGGGACTATGTGCGGCCTAAATGTTTATAGGATTGAAATTGAACAGCTACAAGCGTGTGAAAAGATTTTTCTTTCATATTGGCGCAATAGACGACATTTTAGCCTAAATAAGCGATACAATAGAATATTATTTTAGATGCTCATATCTTATACATAGATATTTATTTAAACATAAACGAAATGGTATGGTTGTGCGACCGAATCTTGGGTGTTGCGCACAGAACTTGCTGAGGTCTTTCCGATGCGCAATTTCTTGATTCCCTACCCTACCTTACCATCACCACAAGAGCCTTTTTAAGTCCTATCCAATTGGGCAAAGGCCCGTCAAAGGGTGAATCCTTCCTTTTTTTATGCCATTAGGGGTGTCAAACGAACACACACAGCACAGGCGACCTGCTCGCATTACTGTTTGGCGGAGGGTAACGGGTAAGATGATGGTAGGCATCCGGAAAAACCCTGAACCGTTCCGTCCACCGGGAAACCCTGATATCAAATTCGTCACCTATCGAAAATATCGGTCAAAACCGTTCCGCTGTCTCTCCCAACAGAGACCACCAGTTCAAAATGGTGAAATTGCGCGTAAATCACACTAGACTGTCGTTCAGATCCTAACGGAGATACTGAAGCAGGACGTTATATATTTAGCGGCGTGCTTTGAACTAAACAATCACCCGCCAAAACACGGTTTAGTACCTTCTCGTTAGATGTGAGCGCATTCCGCTCTGGAATGTACGTTCGAATATGATGCCGGTCGTAACTAGGATATGAAATGGAATCCAAGATACAGTTACAAGGTTCCCTGAGGTATGAGTTTGTGTGAGAGCGAAACATATGAAAAGTCAGTAGAATAAACTTGGTACCTATGAAGAAAAAAACATCTACCTAAAAGTACCTATGTAGGAAGTGACACATCGCTTAAATAACGTACAAAGGTATTTTGATGGAGTCAAGGAATGGACTTATCCTAAAAGTAACTTACGTATCACTATCACACCAAATATAATAATCAAAATCGGTTCATCATCGGTTTTATAAATACCTTGAAAATAACATTAAGAACTGCTTCAATAGCGAAGTTAACAACGCTCGGAAAGGCGAATAATTATATACGAACAATCAAAGTTTAGGAGCACTCTAAGTTCGAGTGTCCGAGTCTAGACCGGATACTTGTTAGACATTAAGTGTCTGGCGAGGGTGACCACACGCAAATGGGACTGCACCGGGGACGGTGTCCCTCGGAACGGTGCCAGCTTGGTCCACAAACATTTACCTTAAAATAAATTATTGACCTCTTTGAAAAACAGCCCTTAAATACATGAAGTGATAGAAACGAATTACTTACACTGATAATAAGTTATTTTTTCATTTAATACTGGTGCTTAAAAAGTAAACATTTCTATACCTGTATAACGTGCCAAAAGTTTGTCATTTCCGAACGAGCGTTCTTTGTTTTTTGACAGCTAGTGAGCGTGCCTAAAGTTGTTTTTTACGAACTAGTGCGTAAAGTTTTTTGAGCTTCATCCTGTTCGTTTTATTTCTTTATTCTTCTTTTTCGCAAATGTATTAAAAAAATGTCGTTTGATACAACAAGTGCACAATTGTCATTTTCTTAAAATGACAAACTTTTCGCACTTGCATAAAAATATACTATTGACAACAATAGGTATTTACGTTTTAAATCTTACAAGGGCTTTCAGCAAAACACATTGCTGAGAAGACGCTTCTCTTCGGCTAGAAACTCGCATCTTTTACTGCAAAAAAATATTGCGAAATATATACGAAAATATCATGCGTATTTAATAAACAATAATAAGGAAAAAAGACATACTTCACTTTGTTATGGTACTTACTACAGCACATAATGTTCTGATTACCATATTCATCCATAAAATCGTCTGTTGACCGTAAATCCCTAGCAGTTCTAGTCTTTCTCCTATATTTTGCATGACTCCATCCATTTATGAGTAAATAAGTTTATGGAGTTGGTTTAAGAGTTATGTCAACCAGTTTGATGGTGATATAAAATCGGCGATACAAAACGTGCTACACCCGACACGAAGGGGATAATAAGACGCAGGACGTGTCGTAATTTAGACAATTTTGGTGGGATTGGATTGGTCAGGGGAGTCGCGATCGATAGACTGTGAAATAATGGATCTCTGCGCTGATTGAAGTCTGCCGGGTACATTTACTCTAGAAAATTCTATTCGCAAAGAGCGTGTCAACAGTAAATGCATTAAAACATGGGAAGTTTATTAGCCATTTTTCATAATTATAAATGTGAAACGTTGTCGGATATGTATGGCTTGTTACGCACAAGGTAATTGTAATTGTAAGTAATTAATTTGGTACAAATCTAGACAGAACATGGGAAAACACGGTCAATTTTAGAAATTTAAATACACCGCTGCTCACTTCCAGAAATAAAATTATCTCTTTTAAAAGGGCTTCGCGATATGCATTTATTCGCGTCTCAAATTCTATCTATACGGCTGTACAGTTTTACACTTCTTTAAATAGTCCAAGTCACTCATCAGCAGCATTAGATTTGGGCTACTGTAAAAGTCATTTATGCCCCTAAACAGCTGAAAGCTTTCAGTCTGCGCAAGCGCTTAAACGGAACGCTGCCATTGCCGAAGGGCTCAGAAAATAAAGCAGAAGCAGGCGTCGAAAGAAGTATGGGTAAGGTCAGCGGTAACCTAAACACATTGGCAGCCGCGACCTTTTACTATTTCTACATTCTTTTCAACGCAATTTTCATGAAAAAATGTAGTACTAACTTCTAGCTGAAGTTCATAAAGTTGTCATCTGGAGATCAAAGAAAAAGGATAGATAAGGAAAATATTAATCTTTTCACTTGTACATTAGCTATTGATCGTCTGTCACATACTGCATCTACACTCGTTTATTTTAAGGTTAAATGGAAGAAATCTCTCAAACGGATAAGTTCGCCTTTGTTCCTACTTTCCTATGAATAATGTGTGTAGTGGTAGGTATTCAAGTCGGAGCGCCGAGATGGTGAAGGTCGTCGGAATCCAATGGATCTGTGTAGCACAATACCGGTCTGTGCGGAGGTCGGAGAAAGCCGTCACATACCTATGTAGTCTTTTGACTGAGATAATGAATGATGGTGACGATTATGATCACAATCATATTAACGACTAATCTCATCAAAAGTGAAAAGCAAAGAAATACTGTAAAAAGACAACACTGAAAAAAGGATTACCAATGTTTTACCTAATTATAACCAAAGTTTGATTACTGCTTGCTTATACAATAAAGTGACTTGCGAACTATGGCTTATTAGTAAGTTTTTATCAAGTTTTATTTATTCGTAACGAAAGTTTGCTCATTTTAATTTAACTCAAGTTAACTTCAGTAGTTCGGCTAATCCTTTTTATTCAGTGAAGACGATTAATTTCTAGATTAACTTGGAGCTTGGATCGGATCTCCAAGATCCCTTGTCATTATCAAGCTGCCATCTGACCAATATCTACCTGCAGATAAGCTCGGGACAAATTGCTTCGTCTTATCTCTAATACCTTTTAATAGGGTTGTCTCTCAAATCAATAACTAGGGAATCTGTTGTTAGGGCTACGACAATTTCAGGGTCGGATATCTAAACAGCTGTGGCAATTATTAAATCAAAACTTTGTCAAAGGTGGCGTGATGTGACCTTGAAGGTCACTAACGCTCTGCCTGCCCCGCAAGAGAACATAGGCGTGACGATATGTATGTATGTAATTATTAAGTCATGAACAGGCTTGATTCGGTGTCGATATAAAATTATAAGAAAGTTCTCGAATGGCGACCGCGTACCGGAAGACGAGCTGTCGGTACTGCCAACAAACAAGATGGAGCGAAGACCTGGTGACGATCGCGGGAAGTCGATGGATGCGAGCGGCACAGAACCGGTTGGAGATGTTGAGGTTATCATTTCGTTGTATTTTATTTACAACCACTAAAATAACCTCCCATAGCTGGGAGCAGTCATCACAAGAAGGTCTGTCCACCGCGTTTATTTTAATAATGTTTATTAACACGACCATTTAATACAGAAACAATACTAATTGGCTACATTTATGTCAGAATACTTCACTTAGATTATTTTAATGATTTTCACCTCATATGGTATGGCTAACTCAAGTGCGGTAACTATAATTAAATGCATCCTGGGATTTAAATGATTCGAGATTAATTGACAAAGCTGGAAGGTCAATGCGATGATTGATGTATACGCGACCAAAGTCAGTAAATTGCACCTAGCGGCGCCAGTGTTTGACGCATCGCCTGTAGGGTTGCCATCACCTAAAATGAAAAAGTGACGTTTATTCCAGCCATGAACGTCAATTCTAGTCGCACAGTCTGTTCTTTCGACATATTTGGCAACATATTTTTCACAGACATTTTTTAAATGCACAACTTCACAGATGCGACGTCTCTCTTCGGGAGCTCTAGTCTATGGTTAATTGGTCATAAAGAAAACGCTGGATCGAAACCAGTGGTGGCAGATCATCCGCTCGAGGAGCAAACCTGAAGCAGGGCGTCATCAGTCATGCCGACATGAAGGAAGAGACTACTCTGTAGTCTTTTACGAACACGGTGAAAATAACGGTTCGCTTTCTCTCGAAAAGGAACCGTTTTCTATTGATATGTTATAACATTTTGCAGTAATAAACCGGAACGTCTCTTACTTTTAAATGTAAACCCAAACTACAAGGCAACGGAGAACTTCTCCCTTAATAAAACCCGCCAAGGAAAAAGAACCACAAATACCACAATACACTTGTTTACCTCGAGTTGCTGATGGCCATGAAGCTGGCCACCCCATTTTTTCTACCCACAAAAGGCATCGCTAAATCGTTAGTTCATCGTTGGTTCACGTTAGTTCACATAGTTAAATCGTTAGGATCACATGACTTCATGGATTTTTTTCAAAATCTTTGTGGGGCGAGCCAGATTCACGATAGCCACCCCATTCAAAAAATGTCCAATGTTTTTTCACTATATAGCTAGATAATCGTTAGTTCACGTAAGTTCACCATAAAATATCGTTAGGACCACATCGCAACATTTTTTTTTTAATTTTTGAAGTGTGGTGGCCGAGTTCACGCTAGCCACCCCACAGTCGCTATCTCAAAATAAAAATTACACGCGGCTTAGGCATCGTTAGTTCACGATAGTTCAGCCATCAGAAAGGTTAGGACCACATTAGATTAGCCAGAAAAAATTAAAACATAAATCTCTATCAGGAACAAATTTACCGCCATACGAAATTAAACCTTATTGCCACACTTTAAGGTTCACTTTCGTATGGCAACGAATTGCCAAATATTTGTGGGGCTGGCCAGCTTCACGCTAGCCACCCCCATTCAACAAATGTCCAATTTTTTTCACTATATAGCTAGACAAACGTTAGCTCACGTAAGTTCACCATAAAAAATTGTTAGAACCACACCGCAACATTTTATTTTTTATTCTTCTAGTGTGGTGGCCAAGTTCACGCTAGCCACCCCACAGTCCCTATCTCAAAATAAAAATTGCATGCGGTTTAGGCATCGTTAGTTCACGACAGTTCAGCCATCAGGAAGGTTAGGACCACATTAGATTAGCCAGAAAAAATTAAAACATAAATCTCTGTCAGGAACAAATGTACCGCCATACGAAATGAAACCTTATTGCCACACATTACGGTTCACTTTCGTATGGCTACAGATTGCCAATTCTATCTTCACCAAATTATTACTTGTCAGTGACGGTTTGCTGACAATTACACATATATCTACGTCGTTGACTTTTTTTATTCATAACTGCTCGGTGATTGACCTCCATCTTGGCTGATGGAAAGTGACGGTGAGACCTACGGTGTGGCTTACCGAGTCAGTTATACCTATTCACGCAGGCATGAACCGACAAAGGAAGACGGCAGTTGAATGGAGGTATGTACCTATGTACAGCATTTAGAGCAGTCAGTATGCGAAAGTAACTCTGTCTGTCTGTCTGTCTGTTACCTCTTCACACTTCAACCGCTGAACCGATTGAAATGAAATTTCGCACGGAGATAGTTGGGGTCCCGGGAAAGGAAATAGGCTACTTTTTATCCCGGAAAAACCCATAGTTCCTGCGGGAACGCGATAACCGAATTCCACGCGGGCAGAGTCGCGAGGGCAAAGTCGCGGGTAGAAGCTAGTAATATTATAAACGCGAAAGTAACTCAGACAGAGTTTTGTACAATTTATTTTTTAAAACGCTAGTTTAATTCCCGGATTGAGTACTAGTTTTTTTTAAATCTATGGATGTAATTTAACTAGTCACTAAGTCCGGTATTACCCGGGTTTCAGATTGCACCGGTTTTTGCATTCCCTAATATATACCTACTTACATGGAAGTTAGTACATAATAATAAATATTATAAATCCATTTTAATATATTAATCCATATCCATATCTAAATATATAAAAGAAGAAACTGACTGACTGACTGATTGACTGACTGACTGACTGACTGACTGACTGACTGACATATCAACGCAGAGCCGAAACTACTGGTCGTAGAGAGCTGAAATTTGGCATGCAGGTTCCTTGGGGAGCGTGGGGGAGCACTAAGAAAGGATTTCCCGAAATTCCCACGGGAACGGGAAAAAATGGGATTTTTACATTTTAATGTTTAGGCGCGTACGAAGTCGCGGGAAACATCGTAGAGATCTGAAATTTTGCATGAAGGTTCCTTGGGGAGCGTAGGGGAGCACTAAGAAAGGACTTCCCGAAATTCTCACGGGAACGGGAAAAAAATGTTTTTTTTACATTTTAAGGCGCGTACGTAGTCGCGGGGATCATCGTAGAGAGCTGAAATTTGGCATGCAGGTTCCTTGGGGAGCGTAGGGGAGCACTAAGAAAAAACTTCCCGATATTCCCACGGGAACGGGAAAATGGGATTTTTACATTTTAATATTTAGGCGCGTACGAAGTCGCGGGAAACAGCTATCTAAATATATAAAAGAAGAAACTGACTGACTGACATATCAACGCAGAGCCGAAAATACTGGTCGTAGAGAACTGAAATTTGGCATACAGGATCCTTGGGGAGCGTAGGGAAGCACTAAGAAAGGATTTTCTGAAATTCTCACGGGAACGGGGAAAAAAGGGATTTTTACATTAAAAATTTTAGGCGCGTACGAAGTCGCGGGAAACATCGTAAGGATCTGAAATTTGGCATGCTGGTTCATTGGGGAGCGTAGGGGAGCACTAAGAAAGGACTTCCCGAAATTCCCACGGGAACGGGAAAAAATGGGATTTTTACATTTTAATGTTTAGGTCGCGGGGATCACCGTAGAGAGCTGAAGTTTGGCATGTAGGTTCCTTGGGGAGCGTAGGGGAGCACTAAGAAAGGATTTCCCGATATTCCCACGGGAACGGGATTTTTCATTTTAATATGTCTGCGCATACGAAGTTGCGGGTTAAAGCTAGTTAATATTATAAATGCGAAAGTAACTCTGTCTATCTGTTACCTCTTCACGCTTGAACTGCTGGAGCGATTTGGATGGAATTTGGTATGGAGATAGTAGGAGTCCCGGGAAAGGACTTTTTATCCCGGAAAAACGCATAGTTCCCGCGGGAACGCGATATAAAATTGCCTTTGTCCTTTCCCGGGATTCCAACTATCTCTCTCTATGCCAAATTTCAGAGACAGAGTTACTTTCGCATTTATAATATTAGTATGGACGTGTTTGTGTATTATCCATATTAATATTATAAATGCGAAAGTAAGTCTGTCTGTCTGTCTGTCTGTCTGTCTGTCTGTCTGTTTGTCTGTCTGTTACCTCTTCACGCTTCAACCACTGGACCGATTGAGATTAAATTTGACATGCAGATAGCTGGGTTCCCGGGAAAGGACATAGGCTACTTTTTATCCCGGAAAAGTACATAGTTCCTGCGGGAGCGCGATAACCGAATTCCACGCGGGCGAAGTCGCGGGCAGAAGCTAGTTTATTTATATGTATTTATGTACCTACCTATATTTGTTCTGTACACCTCTGTGGAAACTACGGGCCCAACGAAAATGTTCGGGGCTCAATGTTTCTGTTTCCGTAGCCAGCGGAGGCGCGGGCGCGGGGACAGGGTGCGGGAGGGGCTTGCCGCTGTGCGGGGCAAATCTACTCTGCTAGACACTCCCGCGCAGTGTTGCCAGTCCGTGCATTTTAGCGCTCGCCAAAACCGTCCTTTATTTTCCAGAAGAAACAAGCCGTATTTGCGTAAATTGGGTAATTTTAATACCAGGCGCGGTCCCAGACAAAGATTTGGGGGGGGGGGGCATGTTAACATTGAGGGGGGGGGGTGATCCCCCCCCCCCCTAGAACCGCCACTGTTAAATACTTGATTGGCTAGCTAACCACTCACTCGTATGATATACCTACACGGTGGGTCAAAAAATATGGCAAATAATTAACCCACAGTATATGACATTGAACAGAGCGGCTCTAGCCCATGTGGCGCCCGTGTGCAACCAGTACCTGGCTTCCTCTAGTAGGAGCGGGGTCAAAATGGAATATTTACAATTATAATTTCAAACGGAAATTCGGGTGTCGGAAAGCAAAAAGTATTTTATAAAAAAATCACAACTTTGTAGTTATTTTAAAAATATTTAATAAAAAAAGTAAAAACTATTATATGAAGAGCAATTCATAAATAGTCGCTTAATTTGACAAACGTCTTAGCCCCCTCACTAATTATCTGCGTCAATACTCAAGTGTCAAAAGTTCATTCTTACAGATTTTAGACTATAATTATTTATTAAGTACCTATAGGTATGACACATATCAAGCAACGTAACATTACACTATCTTACAAACAATCAAATAAAAAATTATTTCGTTGTTCAAAGGTTAGGTACTTACCTATACATACAAGTAAGACCTAAATAAATACCTAAGTATACTAGCAGGAACATATTATAGTACATTACACACCTAGGGCGGTCAAGTAAAGAAAGTCTCAGATCGCTGGTAATTGAGGCCCGAGCCGGAGGCGAGGGCTATAATCTAGCGGTCTGAGGATTTCTTTACGACCGCCCGTGGTTAGTATACGATTTTACGTCACCACCTGGCCGTGAAGAGGGATTTTTCGTAGCGCCCAAGGGCGGTAAATCCCGCTTTTCGGCCTGATGTGACGTAAAACTTTTAACTTACCGTTGCGTTGTTTGTTCCGCACTGCACTAGGATAAACCAATGAAAATTCTAGATAGGTAGGTATACCTAGGTAAATTTATCACCATATATCACTATCACTCGTTGTTTGTTTATTTTTCTGTTTTTGAAGACCTCTGACCCCGATGCATGTCGCAACAATGGGGACTATCGTTTCTTTGCTCACCAGTTGGCGCCGCTGTTGACTAAGGTCCAGAGGTATCGGTAGCTGCCAAAGGCGACTTTATAAGATCGGCGCCAAAACAAAGTTTTAAATCTTGAATCGCATTAACTTTATTAATTATAAATAACTATCATCATATCGAGTAGCTATGCGGCAATGTAGAGCAGTTCCGTTTTGTTTGGGAAAAAAATACTCTCAAAGCGTTCACATTCATCGCCAAATAATCCATATTTGCGATAATTTCACGTAGGAGATCATTTTTCAACATGTAAATTAAAGAAATTATAATTTATGCCACGAAGCCCGCCAAAACCAGTGATTAGTGAATGTTATTGGACCTCACGCGACACTAGCGCCTCTAGTGGCAAATTCACATTAGGTTTAGAATCAGCGTCAAAAAATTACAAGTTTATTATTATGTTTTATTTTGTGACAAACAAAAGTCAAATTTGATTGACCAGTATTATTGGAATAAATAAGATTTCAATGACAAATGTTTTTTTAGGGTCTGTCACAGTCGATTTTCTCCGAAACTACTGGACCGATTAAGTTCAAATTTGTTACGTATATGTAAGTTTGTGACCCAAAGACGGACGTGTAACGACCCTATTTTTGGGGGCTAAATTTGAAAAAATATTAATGAAGTTTTTCAAACTAAGTATATCGTGTGTGTGACATATCAAATGAAAAAAAAATTTTTTTTATTTCTTTTTAGGTCAAAACTTTTCGAGTTATTTAAGAAAATAGGCGAAAAACTACCTTATCTCCGAAACCACTGGACCTAAAATTTTGGAAAAAATACGGAGGACAGTAATTGACCTATAGAGTACAGGAAAATTAGTAAGAAGTCCATGGTATTTGAAATATCATATAAAAGAGCTTATCCTGTGAAACGGTTTGAAAATGACGTCACTGAAAATAATCAAGGGTCGGAACCCTCTCCACGCGAACTTAACTCGCTTCGCACCGGTTTTTTTTAAATATGAGCCATATAATTGCCAAGTCATTATATTTATTAATTTATCATAGGCAGGTACTAAATAAATGAACGACCGCAAAAGCTTACGAACGTCTCACACCACACGGGCACAACTTTTTACGGTAGAAGAATTGTGGTGCGAGAGCATTTTTTTATATGTAATGTTTTTGATGGAATCTCATATCTTTTTGTATGTCCACTGTTTGACAAATCTGGACGATACGTCAGGCCCACTTACGCCAACGCCGTTAACCCCGGGTTACCCTCTAACTTGGGCTCTATTTGAAGTTTTAATTAGGGCAAGGGAGATTAAATCTAGCTGCTTAAAGTGCACCGCGACGCGAGAGCGCAGGGATTGGGAATGTCCCTTTCCTTATTTAAAACTTCGAATAGAGCCCCCTGACTTGGTTAATACAAGCTGATGGATACAACAAAACCAGAGTTAAAGCCTGTCTAACACGAGGTCAGAGGTTTGGTGCAAGTATTCTTGCTTTAGACGTCTTCTGCTGGACCTTTCGAACCGGTCTTGTGTCACTCGAATCCACCGTATCCACTATCCACGCGGCCTTCACCAGGTCTTCGCTGTATCTTGTTGGAGGCTTGCCAACAGTTCGTCTGCCTTTTCTGGCCCCATCGTCTATCAAACCTGCGAGAAATGTGCGGTGTGACCCGCCCACTGACTGACTACTATGCCACTAATGCAGAGAGAAACCCGGAGCATAGTCCTCGCGATAAACTGCAAATGTAACATTGTTATTGCTATGTTACTGTATGGAATTACAAAGTTACATATGCCGTTTTTAAAATCGGGAATCTCAACGAAAAGTGGGATATGATTTAATGTTTTTCTGATTTTAAAAGGTAAACAGTGTTTATTTTCAAAATTTGAACTTTGTCTGCTAAAAGCCTACCTTGGAATTTTGATGATTATAAGTTTTGATGAATGTAAGGCACCTTAACTAGCAATATATTTTAAATTAGTCATCATATTGTGCCCTTTTGGTAGTTAAAATTGCAATTTTCTAGCTTTATCAATAACGATGTTAGAGGGAGGGGGGTAGAAACAGCCTGAATGGCTTCAGAAAAGTATGGTACCTACCGGCTACTTACGGCTGTGTTCTTTTTTGCTCGACTTAGCGGGGGCAATGCCGTGCCCCCATATTAGGAAGAAACACTTCACAATGCCCACCTAAGAATACCAGGCGCTCTATTCGAAGTTTTAAAAACCGGCCAAGTGCGTGTCGGGCCACGCGCAAATTATAGGGTTCCGAAGTTGACGATGCCCACAGTACCTTTCTAAGACTTATTAGCATCTAGCTAGCCTGTGGTATGACGTGCCCGCCCGACGCCCCTGCCGCTCGAGAAAAATCATTGGTTTTTTAATCATTTCATAAGTCGACTAATGACTCGTAAATTTGTACAGCCTACTTAGCTGTGATAGTTTTCCTTTCAACTACGTTATATACGCCACAACCGTGATTTTTTTCAGCCATCCAAATACCACCATTTAGCTGGCAGGGGGGGGGACACGTGACTCTAACAAAAAATAGCAGTTTAAAGCTTAATATTTGACAAACGCATCACTTAATCGAAAAATGGTTTTAACCGAAAAGTTCAGTGGTAAATTCAAATTGAATTTCGCACATAAGTAAACTTAGAGGTGCGAGCCGGAATCGAACCCCCGACCCTCTGCATGAGAGGCGATACGTCGAACCACTAGGCCACCACGGCTTTTACTAACTAGGTCACCACGGCTTTTTTATTTTTTATTGTTGATATCTATCTTTTCAAAGTATTCATAATGAGCATGTGTACACTGTTCCTTGCGTTTAAAACACTTGGAAAATATCTCTGTCCACTCTTTTCCAATTACCTCGGAAATGAAGAAATTCCAGGCAGCTAGTGCATCTTCCTTGCACTCAGATCTCTTTCCTTAATTTTTTTCTTTAATTTTGGGGAACAAGTTAAATTCTTAAGGTGCTAAATTAGGGAAATATGGTGGGCGAGTCAAGATAAACACATTTTATAATTAAAAAAAATCAAGTGTTCTAGCGGGCTTGTTTGGCGAGGCGTTGTCGTGGTGCCAAAGAAGGTGCCGGATTTGTGACTTCAGTCGCTTGTCACACCAAGCTGATAATACTGCGGGGGCACCACACTTCAAAAATTAATAAAAAAAATGTTGCGATGTTGTGCTAACGATATTTCATGGTGAGCTAACGATTGTCTAGCTATATAGTGAAAAAAATTGGACATTTGTTGACTGGGGTGGCTAGCGTGAAGCTGGCCAGCCCCACTAATATTTGGCAATTCGTTGCCATACGAAAGTGAACCTTAAAGTGTGGCAATAAGGTTTAATTTCGTATGGCGGTAAATTTGTTCCTGATAGAGATTTATGTTTTAATTTTTTCTGGCTAATCTAATGTGGTCCTAACCTTTCTGATGACTGAACTATCGTGAACTAACGATGCCTAAGCCGCGTGTAATTTTTATTTTGAGATAGCGACTGTGGGGTGGCTAGCGTGAACTCGGCCACCACACTTCAAAAATTAAAAAAAAAATGTTGCGGTGTGGTCCTAACGATATTTTATGGTGAACTTACGTGAACTAACGATTAACTAGCTATATAGTGAAAAAAATTTGGACATTTTTTGAATGGGGTGGCTATCGTGAATCTGGCTCGCCCCACAAAGATTTTGAAAAAAATCCATGAAGTCATGTGATCCTAACGATTTAACTATGTGAACTAACGTGAACCAACGATGAACTAACGATTTAGCGATGCCTTTTGTGGGTAGAAAAAATGGGGTGGTCAGCTTCATGGCCATGAGTTGCTGCATAAATGACTGTGTAGAACTTGTATATTTCTTTGAAAAAATATTTTCTCGTGTGTAAACTTTAGTCTACAGTATTACACAAATATTGACACAGATGTGTTGCATTCGATTGATTACAACATACGATTAAAATAATGCACCTGATGGATGACCTGTAATGTCAATAGGAGATGTCTATGATCATAATTTTCAATTCTTCGTATGTTTCAACGATTTGCTAAGTGCTACGAATACGCAACGCAAAAATAAAATTACGAATTTTGATAAGACAAATTTTAATACAACCAAAAAGGGTCATTTGAAAAAACAAACACGCAAAAATGACGAATGTAATAAAGCAGTACGTCATAAAGGCACTTTTGTTGGTATAAGTAAACTAATAATAAAGTACATTATACCCTCAGAATGCAACCATAAAGGCGTGGGCCCTCGCGACCGCAGATATTAGATCTGCAAATTGGACGTGTTATCGCCCCTCAGTGGGGTGACAGCTTTTAGGACGTATTATTTTGAAAGAAAAGTTTGTTCCTAGTTTTTGGACGCAATCCTAATGGATTGAGGTAATAGGACGAGGGGGGCGATTTGTTTAAAATTATGCGTCTTGTTTACATTTAAACCAGCTACATACATACGATCGCTCTGGTTGGTAGAGTACCTACTAATGGAATTTTAGACATTATTTAAAGACTTAACTTGCATTTTATATTTATTTATAGAGCGCTTTGTACCTATAACTATTATCAAATCGGTAAACGTGTTTTTTCCGTCAAATTAGGGAACACCGATCCATCTATGCCTAATAATCATAGCGAAACTAACGCAAACTTCCATAGATACAGACAGTATTGTTATCGCTATATCGTCGAGATCGAAGCTATTAGGAAACGTGTCCCTGGAAATACCGAGATGTGGTGTCAACACTCTCCCCACTATCGGTAATGGGGGTCGCGAAGGCATCTAATAGCTTTATTGACCAAAGAACAAGATACTGTTCCACAAATAGCCACTTTGGGGTGATATTAGTAATCTTTATGGATTCCCTTACTCTATGAGATAAATGGTCACATCATTTTCAATTAGGGTAGCGGGCTTAAAATCGACCAAAACATTACGAGGTTTTTACCATTTATAGTAGGTACGCATTTTTTGCCCTTTTCGCATTTAAGCCATACTTTATATTATAAATGCGAAAGTAACTCTGTCTGTCTGCTGCCTCTTTACGCTTCAGCCGCTGGACCGACTTGGATGAAATTTTGTATGGAGTATCTACTACTATGTCTATAATGTAAATATACTTTTCATCCCGGAAAGAAAGCATAGTTCCCGCGGGAACGCGATACACGAATTACACGCGGGCGAATCAAGTTTATTATTAATCCAGGCTATGAGCGTGTGGAACCTCCGTGAGATTTTAACAGTCCCTCCGTCTATTACACAAAAAACGTGAAATACCTAGTCCCCGCTTCGTAGATAGCTACATGCAATACGCATACCTTGACACTTTAAAATGACAATAATAAATAGCACGGGTTTTTGGATACATAAACGGTTTTTCGCGTCAAATTGAAGCTTCGTAATCATACGTTTTCAGTCAACCAGCTGCTAGCCCTTCTAAACGAATTTGGTCAAGGGCGAGTGAATCACACGACGCAACCGGCTATAGAGTTCTTGACCATATGTACCTAAACTGCCTATTTAGGATCTCAGGCGCTACTAGGAAAATTAGACGTCATGCAGTGAAGTCGGATGTTCGATACGCGGCAAATTCGAAGAGGAAACGTGAGATGAATTCTAAATTTATTTCTAAAATCGCTTTGCGCAGTACATGTTTAGTATCCCTATCCCTCCCTACGCGTCATACAATTCCGATACTATTTAATACTACTTAAGCGCTGCGTTGAGAGACCTGAGTTAGATTTTGCAAATCCTATCCATTTTACACAAATTTCTGCTGATCTGATCTTCTTCTACTTCTGGTGCCTCTCCAACTAGTGAAGGTGGCAGTCAGCTCTGCATACTTCGCCCGATCCTTGGGGATAGTGAAAAGTTCCGCGGCACTCGTGATCCCAGTTCACTCCGCGTATGTTACGCAACCACGACTTCTTCCTAAGGCCGACTGATCTTTTGCCGGCAACTTTGCCCATTATTATAAGCTGCATGATCTCATATCTGGAGTGCCTAAGTATATGACTCAGATAGGCAACTTTCCGTGCTTTGATAGTCTGCATAAGCAGTCGCTTCCAGCCAGCTAGCTCCTCGAAGAACTTCAACGTTCGTAACTTGGAGCGTCCAGCTGATCTGATCATCCATGGATAATCCGTATCGGGTATGAAATATATATTTCAGAAAATTGTAAGTTCATGGACTCACGAGTTTTTTTTCAGACACTCAATCATGTCATAAACCGCCACTTGCGAAATAACCCACCCAAAGACATGGCGAAGATGTGTATCATTACGAAACCATCCTAGTGCATGCATACTCTAACTGCACCCATCTCGAATACCAGAATGCATGTAGCGCACAACTTCCCGCCACACCTACGCGTCACCTACGCTCCTGACCTGGCAACACTTCTTCAAAATGATCGAACCAAAATGGATGCTGTTACTTTAACTAAATGGTCGCGTTTCCAACGAGAGAATACCTAAGTAGACAGCTAAACTACGCCTTTATACCTAACTGTAATATCTGTAATACTTTTACACGCCTACGATTATTTGCTGTCTTAATTAAGTGATCGATTGTTTAAAGATAATTGGTTTTGCGGCGAACGTCGTTAAATGATGAAGCGGCGAGTTTTGGTGTAGTCATCGAAATAACATCACGAGACGAAATTCTTAGGAATTGTATTTAGCATATTTTGCTTAATCTTCCGTTGTGAGAACATCGCATCTATTGTAAGATATTCCGATACCTATTTTCCTTAAATACTGCAAATGAACGTGAATGAGATCATCTGAAACCTGTTCTATAGCTCTAGTAGTTACATATAAGAAACTGACTGATCGAACAACGCAGAGCCGAAACTAAGAAGTGGAAGACGTCAGGAAAACCATCGGGCTCCTCTTTGCCTATCCAATACTATACTACTACTGTTATGTAGAAAAGTCAAAATCATGACATTGGATGCCAATGTAAACCTACTTTCAAATCCAAACATTGCATTCGCATCATAATATTGCACTGATGATCAAATTCTCATGATTATAAAACTCACAGGCTGTTTTGACACCTCCGCCGCGGATTTGAAACAGCGGTACCGCTGAACATTTGCTATCGTTTGTCTATTATATACAAACACATCTCTGACGCCGTCCACATCTCCGCGGTTTGAACGCGGAGATGTGAACGGCGTCAAGGATGTGTATAATGGACAAACGATAGAAAATTTTCAGCGGTACCGCTATATCCAATCCGCGGCGGAGGTGTGAAAACAGCCACAGTGAATGAGTCTTTTTTCAGGGACGCGCGCGCAAAAGCTGAAGCCCGCGTTGTCTCTAGGCGGGCCGTCCCGTGCGCGGCGCGTGCGCGCCCCAGTGACCGACATGCGCGCGCGCTCCTCTTGGCGCCGCGCGGCCACACCTTATTATGAAACTTCAAAAATATATGATAGCACTTGCTCAAAAGTACTCGAGCACCGTCCCAGTTGTCGTAAACTAAAGTGCAGTAAATGTACTTTCCAGTGGCGAAAACATTGATAATTTCATTATGTATCAGCAAAACTTAGTCTTATACTTAGTCCTTAACAATTATTATTATTAAGAGCCTGCTGTGTCTCATTGCTGGGCAAAGGCCTCTCCCCATTTTTTCAGCTTCACCACCGTTCTCGATCTTGAGCGTCATACCCCCCATACAATAAACAAAGGTAGATATTAATAGTACATTACAGACCTAGGATGGTGAATTCGTAAATGTCCCAGATCGCAGGTTTCTGTGGCCCGAACCGAAGGTGAGGGCCATAAATATGCGATCTGGGGCTTTACGAATTACCGCCCGTGGTTTGTCAAAAGTTTTACATCTTGCCTTGGCCAAGAAGTGAGATTTTCTCTCCGCGTAGCGGGCAGAAAATCCCACTTTACGGCCAAGGGTGATGTAAAAACATTTTGTATTTGTATAGAGTTCCATGATGAATACATTCATCCGTGACGCAACCGCACGCAGCACGTTCGAGCGCATAACGTGAAGACATCTAGAATCGCAGCACTTTCTTTAGATCACACGTCATTTCTGACACTCGATCTGTTTTAAATTTACAAAGTCCCCAAAAATACACTAGGATTTTAGTAATATGCTTACTATATCACATACCCCATAGATTGAAGCCGTGGTGGCCTAGTGGTTCGACCTCCGCCTCTCATGCCGAGGGTCGGCGGTTCGATTCCGGCTCGCACCTCTAAGTTTATCTTATGTACGAAATTCAATTTGAATTTACCACTGAGCTTTAGCTTTTCGGTGAAGGAAAACATCGTGAGGAAACCTGCACGCATCTGCGAAGTAATTCAAAGATGTGTGTGAAGTCCCCAATCCGCACTGGGCCCGCGTGGGGATTATAGCCCAAACCCTCTCATGATGAGGGGAGGCCTGTGCCCAGCAGTGGGACGCAAATAGGCTGTAGTAGTAGTAGTCGATATCACATACATACAAATACATGCATGTTTGTGAAGTGGAAGTGTCAATGTAATGTATGTAGATGATAATAAACATGGTAAAAATTGACACTGCTCTATTCTAGATTTGATTAGGGTTGTAATTGAAAGTGAAACTTCGAGTGAAGCCGGAATCTCGGAAGGAGTGGGAAGTAACGTTTCCTTCTTACCTTTCTATGCGCCCGCCCACTTACTGTTCGCCCCCTTGTGGGAAAATCTTGCATTCACAATGACTTGGCTACGACGAGTCTTTAGTTTCATCAATTTCATCATGGGTGACGGGTTTTGGACTTTATTTTATCTACGTATATCTTTCACTGATCTAACTGTCCCTAAGTGCATCTATTATTTCAAAATAAAATCTTGAGCACCTCTTGAGGACTTTGCCAGCATAACAGTAGAAAATCCTATTCTAAAAAGCGAACGAAGCAGGTTCTTCGACAAGGTACAACTACCACAGGATCGCTCATGCATCATTACCATGCAATTACCTATGCACAAATACACGCCTTACTACTACTACGGTTGTAAGCGAGTGCTTATTTGCGTCCCACTGCCGGGCACAGGTCTCCTCTCATCACGAGAGGGTTTGGGCTATAGTCCCCACGCGGGCCCAATGCGGATTGGGAACTTCACACACATCTTTGAATCACTTCGCAGTTGCGTGCAGATTTCCTCACGATGTTTTCCTTCATCGAAAAGCTCAGTGGTTAATTCAAATTGAATTTCGCACATAAGTAAACTTAGAGGTGCGAGCCGGAATCGAAGCCCCGACCCTCTGCACGAGAGGCGGTGAGTCGAACCACTAGGCCACCACGACTCTCCTACACACCTTATCAGAAGGCAATTACACGGTAAATTCGCGTAGTAGATATACACCTCATTATGATCGGCAGGTTGGCGTTTAGTGTCGATGTTGCACAACGTTAGCAAACTCCTGCGTAGTATGATTCAACGGGCTATATGAAGAAACAACGTCGTTATCTGGGTGCAGGATGAATCTCCGACTAATAATACCCAGGTTGCACTTTCGTCATTATGTATGTGTAGGTCAAGAATTTCAAGGAAAGAACTGTTTACATGTTTAGATCGGATTTGGTATGGAGATATTTTATCAGCTCTGGGGGCGTAAATATGTTAGTAGAAGTACATTTCCCAATTGCCCATTCATTGTATTGTTTGACGACAGAGTTGGCTTAGTTGGTAGTGACTCTGCCTACTGTTCGGCGGTCGCGGGTTCAAGTCCCGCTCGGGGCAAACTTTGTGTGATGAGCACGAATCTTTGTACCAGAGTCATGGATGTTTAGTATTTATATATGTATGTATTTCTGATGAGAGGAGGCCTGTGCCCAGCACGCAAATAGGCTGTAGTAGTAGTAGTAGTAGTATTTCTCTATATAAGTATTTATATCGTTGTCTAGCACCCATAGTACGAGCTTTGCTTAGTTTGGGGCTAGGTAAATTTGTCTGAAATGTCCGAAGATATTTATTTATTGCAGATACGTATATACTAGATATGTGTGCCTAAAACTAGCAATTATACAACTACTACCTCTACTAGCGAGAGCGAGACTAGTCTGGCAACACTTATATCATGCTAAAGTAGACGTAGAATGGGTGGAGCATATCCTACAGATCTGTAGGATCACAATATTTAAGTAATAAAACCTTCAATCAGAATTTATTTTTCAACTACTCCATTCATAAATCCCGACACATGTACAATTTTATAGACGATATTTCCGCGGAATCCCATCGTCTCGAATATCAAAGCCGACATTATGAAACCGTATAACCTAGATAAACAACTTTATGCTTATAATTAGATTACCATGATGAAAGGTAAATCATACCTAACATTCCGCGTGTTTTGAGTTATATTACAATTTCAACATCTACTCTAATCAAACTCTAAATAGGTACTGACTTACAGACAACATTCGGACACTAAGCCATTATATAGAAGCCCGAAACTTTGTACGGGATATAATACCTATGTACATATCATGATATATATGTATGTAATGCATCTATGTTTTTTTTTTGGAATTTTTCAATTAAATATTTGAGTAATTGTTTTATTTTCTATATTTTTCAATTCATGTTTACGAGATCTCTCGTAATCTTAATTTCTGTAGAAACCAACACTAAATAAATATTGTATGTGGTCAAGATATAATACAGTGACACTTCAAAACGTTTTCTTTTAACACTTGTTGTTTACCTGTGCAAAACAATAAAGATACTTTGACTTTGTTAATAAACGTTTTAAGCGAGAGACCTCATCATGTTCTTATTGACATACGTATTAATGAACTCTTTTATACATGATGTATTTCATTATTTTTTATTGACATTTTGAGACTGTCGACATCTATGGAATTTATATTTATTTGACAATGGAGGCCATCTCCATAATATATTTTTTTTCTGGAACCTTGGAGACTATACATCTCTAAGATCTTAGATTTAAGTTTAAGTTAGGGACATGTATACATCCCTTCAATGTAATTTTAGTACGTACCTATACTGTATAATTTATACATGTAATGTAAGTTTTGTAACTATGTGGAAATTTTGAAAAAAGGCCTTCTGCTTGAATCTGTTGCGGCGCTTCTTCTCAAGCAATGGGTCTAGGTAGCGCTGGTAAATTCTTTTTCTGACGTGTAAAAGTGCCCCTATGTGGCCAATTTGCTGAATAAATGATTGAATTTGAATTTGAACGTGATTGATCGATCAAAGCTCAGCTAAAGTCAATTATTGGAAGCATGGAATTGGTCCCGAAGGTCAGTTTAAGGACGTAGGTGAACACTTTGAAGAAGTTCAATGGGAGGTAGAAAGAAGTTGAGTACGAAATCCCTAAAGTAGCCGGGTAATAATATAAGTATGTAAGTCGGGAGAAAAAGCGGGAAATTCATAAATCCGTGAAATTGATTGTTATGGCAAAGATTCTTTGAGGACTCGATTCTTTTTCGGTTTCCAACGTTTCATTCTCCGAAAAAGAGTTCTAAGTGCGATAAACATAAAGGTGAAATTTGTAAGTAAACTACGAAGGTTTCGCGTTGCTTTTATTGAATGTTAAAGTACTATATAATATATCAAAGCAACATGAAATTATATACGATGGGGAAACCTGAGAACCACGTCGGCAAAATCTTTCTCATAATGTGGTTTCTTACTTTAAAACGATATAAAGTTTATAATGCTCAATAATATTCCATTACGAAAGATGACATGGCAACTGGGTTGAGCGCGGTAGGAACCAAATAAAGAGATATTGCGTTAATGTACATTACAAAACCGAAATGTAAGGCAAATTTAGTTAATCTATTATCAAATCCATTTTAGAGAGTAGAGAAGAAAAGTTTTAAAATAAAATAACTGAATGGGACGGGAAGAACATTCCCAAACTCCTCCTTTGTAAATCTTTCCAGAAGACCTTTGTCCGAAACACGTAAGTGGGATGCAAAAATACGATCAAGGACGCTTACAGCTAATGTAGTCCATTTTCACCCAGTTTTGCGTTTCCACAATGATAAATCCGACCAACAACATCCTCTTTGAGACTTCCATTGTAAAATCTTTTGAGGAAGCCTTTGCCGTCAGAAAAGTTTCAAAAATACGCCCATCAAGGTTGCTTACAACTAATGTAGTACATTTTCACCACTTTTACGTTTCCGCAATGATCAATCCGAACCATGGCACATCAATATCATCTTTGCCACTCTAATGTCCCTTGTAAATCTTTCGAGGAGGCACCTGGCATTTGCCGTAGTAGATGAGTTTCAAAAATACGATCAAGGCGGCTTACAACTAATCTAGTCCATTTTCACCCAGTTTCGCGTTTCCGCAATGATCAAATCGAACCACGGCACATCGTCTGTGCCACACTAATGGTCTCCCGTCGTCGTAAATACTTGCCCACTCACTTACCTACAAATAGGGTTGTCTACGAGTGGGCGTGTATCGTCGTTGGTTCGTTGGATGTAGTACTTAATTTGGATTCAGTGCTCATTAAGACATCACGTCCTAATATAATTTCGCAATATTTTCGATCATAAACTAGAGGCATCTCGTATTCGACATCGTCTCGATAGGCGCGAGTCATCAGGAGATAACGCGAAACTTGAACCTTAATAGTTCAAAACCCATTTCAAAATATGTGTCAAGTTAAGATGATTTGCACATTTGAAATTTGAGAAATCTGCGTGATTGAATAGTAAAACTTGAACGACCCACGAGTGACGATGACGACTAAGTTGAACAATAGACGTTTTTTGGCTGTATTCAATTAAAACGCAGAATTTTGCTTGCTCGAGTTGATACATCTGTCTAAAGGTAGCCAGAGTCCTTGGAAACGTGCAAACATTTCTTGGTGTTCAGTAACTGCGGCTTGAAAGCGTAACAAAAACACTTCCGCGTTTATAATATTGCTTCAGTATCGATACACGTGTACCGGGCAGCCCTGCGCACACGCACGAATCTCGTCTGGACCTTGAACGTCCAATTGGCACCACACGGTGGCATTGAGACGGCAATTTGTGAATCAATTTTATAACATCGCGAAAAAGTGCTATAAATTTAATGACATCGTACGCCAGCGGCACCTCATTTCCGTCACGACGGAAACAGATATTTTTAGAAGATGTATCAAATCTTAAAGTAGGTACATATACTTTAGTAAGGATGTAATGTACCTACCTATTTTTAATAAACTATTTATTACTTCACCTTCGTCAGTAATGCTTAGCTATTGATGGTATACTTATATAAGGCACTATTGTAACTGTGTGAGGAAACCTGCACGCATCTGCGAAGTAATTCAAAGATGTGTGTGAAGTCCCCAATCCGCACAGGACACGCGTGGGGACTATACAGTCCAAACACTCTCGTGATGAGAGGAGGCCTGTGCCCAGCAGTGGGACGCAAATAGTAGTAGTAGTAGACGTGTAACTAAGGAAGGTCTCTTTCTGCGGTAGCGCGATGCGCGAGTCGTTGGTATAGCTGGAAATATTTATTGTTAATGAGCTCACACCATAGTACGTAACCATCTTAATACAATAGCTTGGCTCCGTGTCGTCAAGAAGCGACGTCCAGCGATCTTAATTGGCGGAAGACCTGCGGCGGGTATAGAGAGGGTCGCCAGTCAGTGAGTCACTTCTCTCCTGACCGCCGAGCTGCGCCGGCCCAATTACCACAACTAGCCAGGCGCGGGCGCTCCGGTGACCGGATTAGAGGACCGGTCGGGTGAATGAATGAGCCAGCGTGAATGGCAAGCTGCGAATACGGCGTGGGAATTGAGGTTAGGATAGATAATAGGTTTAGTATATGATTGAGCATGCATAGTGAAGTTCGTAGCAGACTACACCCGCAAGGGGCAGGCGATATATCGACGTTGATACGTAGTAGAAAACTGAAACTTAGCATGCAGATTTCTTGCGGAGTGTAGAGAGACACTCAGAGTAGCAGATATTTAGCAATAGGTATTCATTGGCTTTTAACGACAGGCTGCGGGAGCAAATGACACAGACTCTAACGGCTCGGCCACGCCATCGAGCGATCAGTGGCGGCGACGAGCATTTTGCTGACACATTGCGCGAGATGGTTACTAACCGATGAGCTGCGATCGTCAAAACCGCGCAATGTATTCTTAAAATGCTGGTCTTGCGAAGTCGTGGCCGGTAAATCCCGGATCACACCGAATGCGTCTGATGCTTATGCGGAATTGGTATAGAAGCAGACGAGCGAGCTACATTAAGTCGGCTACGAACTCATCTTAAGTTTCTTATTTATATTTCAATCGCTTTCAACGGGACGGCGTAGTATACGTGGGACGGAATGGAGTACATTAGTTTTTTTTCCAGCCGAAAGAATGCGGAATTGTGTGTAACTTTGGAAAATCGCCACGGCGATACGGTTGATTTAGAATAGACTATTCCTAGGCCTGATTTACGGCACTATTACAACGTAGTAGGCGTTTATAAATACAAGCCGCCTTTATCGAACTAAATAAAAATTGCTCACAAGCTATTCGCGCGGATGTCCAGTTGGCGAGTCACGTGAATTGGAATACACTACCTACAAGTATGGTATACTTAGACAGTTTCCATCTGTTCGACTTGTGGAATGGTGAGATTATGGAGGGTTGAAGTAAAGGAGCGCAATCTTTATAGTTCTAAAAGTGGACACCCAATCGGGTAGGTTGGGGGCGCGCGCCACTCCGTCAAGCCACCTAGGCGGATAGTCTGCATTAGCGCCTTCAGATAGCGCTGATGAAGCGAAAACGCAGCGAAAATTTGTAAGAAGAGTGTGTTTTGTTTTGTTGCTTATCAAATCAGCTGGACACGTTTTCAGCTGTTTCGCCATATAAGATTGCGCTCCTTACCAAGACACATTACACACTCCATAGGTGAGATATAATTGTGGGCAACTGTAGCAATTTTATGTATTGTAGTAGTAAAGAACTGGTCGGTGCTAGGCAATAATTACTACAATACCTAGGAAAGTAATTTTATCGTTATCACTATTAATTTATTCATTCGAATGTTCATTGCAATTTTATTTAACAGTTGTGCAATAAATAGATATTTATAACGCCACTAACTGTACGTTTGATAATAAATAATGTTGGATGTATAGAAAAAGCTTCGTTGCGTTGTATCAATTCGTTTCAAGCAATTTCCGCTCCAAGGTTCTATTGAGTTAAGTCATTAAATGTGCTATTAAACTTTTTTAATCAGGCAGCTGTTTTAACGCTGTAAATAAAAATGATCTCCGATAGAAGTCTTTTAATTACATTCGCAAGTTGTTTCTTCGCCTTCATGATTATGGCCGTATCACTTTGTATGAATGATAATACTGTTTAATTACTCGTATTATGATTTGCAGAAGTGTTCCTAGATTTAATTGCATATTATGTGAAAACGTTATGATTCGGACGATAAATGTTGTGAGGGGTGCAACCCCTGATCGTAAAGTGCGTTAAGTATAAACATATTTTAATAGCAAGACTCTAATAAAAAGTATACTATGGCGCAGTGATAAAATAATGCTGCTATTATTTTATCCGATCATTACAATACAATTATACTAATGCCTTTTATTGTATATTACTACAATATTTTAACTTCAGAAACTGCAACAACGTATTTATTCTTTGACTAGTATTCACAGCAATTTATTACTTTAAAAAAGAACTTAGTTGAAACTAGCTTTAACCGGATTTGCCGAAAAAAAGTATTTAGTAATTCATTAGGTAATTTAAAGTGCAAATCTCTATTAGGTATACTACACTACACTCAAATCGATTGCGGTGATATTTTGTATGAAGGTAAATTAAAGACCAAGCAAGGCTATTCACGGCGGGCGGAGCCGAGCCGCAAGCACCACAGAGTATTAATACGTTTCGTAACTCTATTTTTTTTTATAAGGTTGACTGGAAGAAGTTCCTCAGAGAGCTAAGTTCGCCTTTGTACATTGTTATGATTTGTGATTTTCGTGTGTGTATTAATTTTGTGGTGTAAAATAAAGTGTTATTTACTTACTTATTTTTCATTTTATCAATACGATTAGTGTTCTTTCAACATTAAATACGGGGAAAAGAAGCATTGATAGATTAGAGAAGACCAACAAGATGGACCGATGACATCACTACGTATCTAAACCCGAAATGGATGGATGATGGAAGTAACATTCCCCAGCGATGTTATACCCGAGGAGATGCATATGCTCAGCCGCAAGCAGATTGAAGAAGAATATTACTATCAATATCCATATTATAATATTATAAATGCGAAAGTAACTCTGTCTGTCTGTCTGTTACCTCTTCACGCTTCAACCGCTGGACCGATTGAGATGAAATTTGGCATGGAGATAGCTGGGGTCCCGGGAAAGGACATAGGCTACTTTTCATCCCGGAAAAAACGCATAGTTCCAGCGGGAGCGCGATAACCGAATTCCACTCGGGCGAAGTCTCGGGCAGAAGCTAGTCATCTCATATAGCAAGTTCTGTTTATATTGAGGCTATGTACCTAACTATTTCTATGAAAATATCAAGGCATTTATTTAGTTAACGTACATTTGTTTTTATATCGTCTCGTCATTTCGGCTAAGTGACGGCATAACTTATCTCGGGATGTTAAATGACATTAAAACCGACAAGTAATGATGGTCGTTAAGACCTTAAGTGCCTACGAGCGATTGAATTACTCCAGGGGCGAAATGTCACCCTTACAATACGGGCTTAATAGTATCCTGACGCTGTTTTATTTGTAAAGCATTTGTAGTAGCAAAATGTTTATTTTATATTCACATTAAATAGGGATGAAGACAACTTTTTTTTCTTAAGTCTATCAGGAAGATTATTGAAAAGTATTGGACACGTATTTTTTCTTATTTCACGTAATCAAACTTATACGGAGATATATTGAGTTGAAATGTCACGTGACGTCACGGTTAGGTACGATTTATACCTAACGGTGACGTAGTTAGCCCCCACTCTCCAACTTTAATGCGTTTTAACTTAGTAATTCTTTGTTAATTTGATAAAACAAAAAATGCGTGTCTAATATTTTTGTATTACCTGACTGACGGACTAATTAGAATTTCGATTTCTTCGCCCTGTCGTCATCCCTATTGTGAGTCCTCTAGTTCATTTTCAGAGTATGTTTTTGGCTGTGAGACGACATCACCAGACTTCATACAAGTTTGGTGCAACGTCCGAGTTTTCTGCAAAAAGTAATGCTCGGAAATTGACCTGGTCAGCTATCCACTTTAAAGCACAAGTATAGGTAAGACTGAGATAGAAATGTTCACTTCCAAACTGTGGTGATAAAGCTGGTTTGATTAAACTTATATTTTAATGGTGCTAGGGCCTGGTGCTAAGTATGTAGTATGTACTATTAAATATTCTGTGGCTATAGTTACGATAAATGACTATGAATTTTTGGTTAACGTCCTGCACCCCATATTTCACTCTACAACTGTCTGTACCTCTAATGATGAAGAACATTGTAAACGTATCTAACTATCGTGCTCCAGTAAACACAATGGGTAAGACGCCTGTCGTGAGCATCAGCAACTAACTGCAACGCATTTCTCCGTATCGTAGATAAAAGCCGTTCGACCATTATACCACTTCAATAAATGCAATCACACAGCGATTTATTAAAATTTACGATCCGAACGCACCGAGCGGAAACTACCCTGAACAATAACTGTTCGGCAAAAACTGAGAAGGATGCGAACAATGTGCCCCTGCCAAAGATCTTCTGAATGCGACGTAAGTGCCGTCTAGTTACTCTATTATAGGAGGCACCCAATTTATTCTCGAGTTTATCGCTTGGTTTGCCGTAATAAATTCTAGTGTGCAATTGAGAATGGCGCACTTATTTCACTGCAAATTTCTCGTATTTTTTTGGGGTTCCTTTTCTTCTCCACGAGCTGTTCGATTGCATAGCGTAATGGATGTACAGTATATAAAGGCGAAAATAACTCTGTCAGTCTGTTACATCTAAATGCTAAAAGCGCATACCTATTTAGATAAAATTTGGTATGGAAATAGAGTAGGTACATTTTTCCAAAAAAAAAGAAAAGCTCCAGTGCGAGCGGGGATGCTCTAACCGAAATTCACGAGGACGAAGTCGCGGGCAGAAGCTAGTAGGTATGTATTTGATAAGTAAACTACAATCGTCGACACATAAATGAAAGTTTATATAGTTTATTTTAGCATTAGTTATGGTTTTGCTCCGATACGCTAATTAATTGAGCTAACACATTGACCAAAATCAATATTTCTTTATTCCAGCTTATTAAGGTTGTTCCTAAAATACATTCACCTGGAATTCTATAGTTGATATGCATTTCTTAGCGATAGATCTTGCCGATGAGCAAAATTATGGCTGGATAAGACACTACGCTGACTAACATCAGGTGCTTACGTTTTTTACAACGAAAGCGAATACCATTCCTAAACGAAGTACAGTAAACATACACGCTGGTTGGACCCGAGTAAAGTCGAGTAAAAACAATGCAATGTGCTAAACCATATATGTGGACGACAGCCTTATCGCTACCCAATTAACTTCTATTTCTTGAATAAGTCCATATATTTTTGAAGTATAGTAATTAAATATTGCACATTACAGTGAACAGGTGCCGTTGCCGTTTGATGGCAACGTTCGAATGCGAACCTCATGTCGAAGCGTGATAGGTATTGCATTGCAAATGCAACATTAAATTAACTTAGACACAAGTCTAGAAAATAGGATGCAGATTAGAAATGAAGGGGGAAAAGCAGTACCTAAAGAGTAACAATAACGATTTCTAAAGTGCCATAATTGGAATTAAAAAAGGGATTTTTTTATAAAGGTTACTTGGTTTTCCGTGCCGTCTAGTTTAAATCATGGGTTCGTTAAACACTTCTAAGTTTGCTACTACTACTACTACTAATTTACATAACCCAAAAAAGAAACTGAACTTATAAACCATGACAGGCGTAGAATTCTGCAAGTGCATCTTCAGAAAAAACGGCGTAATTAGCACTAAATTAGGCAGAAATAATTTGATAACACGGACCGATTCGTACGGACAATGCCGTCTGATAAGAGCCGAACAGTAGCTCGAAAAGTGGCAAAAACTGGCGTATTAAAAAAAACAAACAAATTAATTTAGGTTTATTTAACTGATGGTAGATGGTTCCGCTCTTTTGATACGTGAATAAGACATTGTGGTTAAAGGCTTGTTATGCACGAAGTGCGAAGTGCCACAACTGCGTTAAGACTAATGACTTGAGGCATGCGGCAGTGTGGCAAACACAAGTTGAGAATATGTTGTCACTTGAAAAAAATAACGTACCTACTGAATAAAGTGAAAGATGTTATGAAATTAGAATATTATTAGCTGTCGACAGCACGCTGGGACTAAAATTATATGTTAACTTGTAATCTATACAATGTGTAACAATTAGGTAAGTTTGGAACTAGTTAAGAAGAAAAATTACACAAAATGATGCAATAAATAAGCCGTGGTGGCCTAGTGGTTCGGCCTACCGCCTCTCATGCAGAGGGTCGGGGGTTCGATTCCGGCTCGCACCTCTAAGTTTACTTATGTGCGAAATTCAATTTGAATTGACTACTGCGCTTTTCGGTGAAGGAAAACATCGTGAGGAAACCTGCACGCATCTGCGAAGTAATTCAAAGATGTGTGTGTGAAGTCCCCAATCCGCACTGGGCCCGCGTGGGGACTATAGCCCAAACCTTCTCGTGATGAGGGGAGGCCTGTGCCCAGCAGTGGGACGCAAATAGGCTGTAGTAGTAGTAGTAGTAGATGCAATAAATATATGAATTTAGAGTTGGATGAAATTTTCCTGACAAATCAACCCACACAAAGTGCAGAGACAGTTTAAGTTGATACGGTTTGCAGTGTAACTGTGGCTCGACATCCTGTTCCTGTGGCACAGTGTGCCGCGCCCGTAAGACGCTGTGGTCATTAACATGCATGCAGAATGTGCTTGCGTTAATTTAGTGGGATCGTGGAGGTGCAAATATGCATGTAGGTACTGTCACGGTGCGCGCGCGCCGGTCAAGCCTCAATGCAGCGCATTCATAATCCTAATAGAGGAATGAGTTACGATGTGCAGTCACCATTATAAGATAATCCATAATAATACTGTAAATACAGAATGATGTAGATGTAGTAAAAAAAATATTTACCATTGGGAAATCTTGGAAATCCAACAATATGCATAGGAATAGATTATTTAAAAAAAAAATCGCGTGTCAATCAACTTGGATATATTGACTATGATATAGTCATCAATAAAGGCCGCCCATTATTTTTATACGTCAAGTAAGACGATAATAAGTTCTATCGATTATCTGTGTTCGCACACATCACAAATCGCGCAACTAGTCATGTCATCTTTACCTGTCTAAGGTTGCTAATGCACCGAACCATACAGTCCATGAATGCCTTCAAAATGCGAACTTGGTGAATAATGTTAGGGGGGACTTTTACGGCATCGGCTGTTGCATCGTTACGTTGCAGCCATCAAATCTGCGGATAGATTGCATCGCGTGAGCCCCCTGACAGCCCAGGAAGCCAGATAGATGGCACGCGAGGTTCCATGCGGAGCTTAGAAAGTTCAAGAACACCCTTGATGCATTTGTTATGAGCTGGAGTCATACGTTGCGGTCAAGTCTGATTTCAACCCTGTTCTTTTGTACTTTATTTCCGGATGTGTATTATCAATATTATCATCGTTGATTATAAAGGACTTGGAACAACATGTAAGTTATGTAGTATGTACCTACATAATTTAAATCATGCAAGAAAGATCAGGAAAATAAAAGGGAATTTTTCATTTGTTTTTTCGGTTAATCTTTTGAAGACTGTGAGTGGATTTTTATATGTAGATATGAAAGTCTAACTAATCTAATTACTTAATCAGAAGCACTTTTAGTTGCTTTTAGACTGATGTCGTTAGTTACTCGTCTCAAGGTGTTGAAAATTCTGACTTTGATAGTGATGTCAGAGTAATTTTCAGGTGACGGTAATATGATTTTCTCATGAGAGTGCAGCCAATTTGTGTCTGCGATGTTATTAAATCTTGTAAGTATTAGATAAGATAAGATAAGATAAAAACCATTTATTCAAGTAGGATTTTACAATCACTTTTGCATCGTCATTATGTACAGTTTGATGTAGTTATCATTAAAAACATACCGTTATCCGCTGCAAGCTTCGTCATTGATTTAGGTACCTACATCTTCTACTTTGTATCACACTTCTTTTTAATCACACGCACTATATCGAATTTTAACTAAGTCCTTAAGCGCACACATATTTATTACTCCAATTCAGGCCAGGCATTCTTGTCACTTAAATAATCTTCTACACAATAGTAACCTTTGCGCAGCAGAGCACTTTTTAAATATTTTTTAAGTTCCGGGAGGGGCAGGTTCATGGCTTCTCGGGGTAGTTTATTGTAATAAATAATACATTGACCCATAAATGATCTAAAAACTTTTCTCACACGAAATTTTGGTACTGCTATTTTATGTTTATGTCTGGTGTTGATCATCTTTTTAAAGGAATTCATATTTTTTACTAATTAATATCTAACTATTATTAATATCTAATCTCATATAATAAATATTCTTGTTCGTGAAATCTGACTTTATCTGACGGACAACGCTTCTTTATTTATCTCTTTTAATCAATACAAATCTAATAGTCAATAAAATTGCGAGCGAGCAAGGCAAAGTTCATTTAGCAAAATCGATCCCTTCGATTTGGGTACGCAAAAACAGAGAATCCTCAAAAATAATGTTAAATGACACGAACTGATAGGTTTGAACAGTCGAGCACCGTTTAAATCGGCAGAACGCGCGTCGGGTACCAAATAAAGCTTTTAAGCTTCGGATATGCTAGAATACACACCGGGAAGTCAAATTTGTCAATTTTCTTTCGCCCCAAGTACTTAACATGCAAAAGACGGTATAGGCACGGTCAGGTAGATTGTCGGGTGTTTCTTCGGGTATTATGAATAGGGGATGTTTGATGGATGGTCTAATGGTATTGTTTCGTTTGTTTGGTCAAGTGAATGGAAATTTGACGTGCTTCTGAGAAAGGTTTGTCTGTCTTTTGTTTGTATTTAAATCTTGCTATCTTCGAGCAGCGCTCGAACAACGAGGAAAGTATAAGTTCTTCGCAATAGGCTAAAATTATTACAATTCTTTAATATGAAATCACGATTTTCACACTTATTTATATACAACGGATAACCCGGTTAGGGCTTAATATCAGTCGTTATCGCTGTAGTTTTTAACGGGCGTGAACCCGATAAGGTCCCCAATCTGGATCACGCGAGCCTTGCTTTGTGATCCTTTTAGCGTAGGACCGCCAACGGAATGCGTTCGGCAAATATTTGGAGAAACACTCAGTCGGCACCGACCGCCCGCTCGGATCACGACTCCTCTACAGTGCCAGGAGCCTACTGGGGGAGCCAGTGTTGTACGACCATCGAGGACACCGGCACTGGAGTAGGAGCCAGTCAGTTAATGGACAATATGCGTACAATGCTTGGCCTCACTTTTAGACACATGTTGCTACGATCAGAGCTACAGTAGCTTTGTGACTAGTTACCATTCAGTATCTCATGTGTCCAAATAAATTGAAAATTGATTGAAACGCTTCACTATTTTAGTGATCTACGAGTAGGTAGGTAAAATCACCAGCAAGTCATCTTATCAATGCCGTTCACGAGAAAAGCCACAAAAGAGAACGGGGTGTAATAAATTGAATGAGTTTCACCCGAGATTCAGCTCATCAAAACGTAATACCATAATAAAAGCTTTACGATTTCTTCGGAGAGCAACAAACCGCCTCCAGAGTAAAGGTTAACATAAGATCAAAAAATGTAGCAAAGACACAGCAAAACTCATGTAATGAATTTTCCCTATTTTGTCTACTTTTCTCAAAGGTCTAGACAGAGGGAATAATTGATGTAATAACAGAAAAGATTTACAGCGCCTTCTGGCAGTTACATAGGGAACCAGGCGAGGTGAAAAGAACAAATCGGTCATGTATCTTCATGTTGTACGGGATTACTGCCATAAAAGTTATGGGGAGGGAGAGAAAGAAAAGAGACTAGACCAATTAAAACCTAGACACGCAAATAACGCATAATGTAGTCTGAGATATTTTTTAATACATATAGGTACTACACTATAGACTCCATAATTACCTAATACCTATTACATATCACGTACCTAGTAGAGTAGAATTATAAAAAAGATAAGCAAGAGTCTAGGAAGCGCTGGTAAATTCATTTCTGACGTGTAAAAGTGCCCTATGTGGCCTATTAGCTGAATAAATGATTGATTGGATCTTTCATAATGTCGATTGATTGGTTGGTAATAAAATGGCGAGAGCAATAAAACAAAAGAGTTAGCTCATAATTAATAATTAGGATGTCTACAAGACCTCCTTAAATCAAATAACAAATAACGTATCCACGCACAATGTACATCTAAAGAATAATAGCAGTTCAAGCAATTAACATTTCAACACGCGTAAAGCCCCAGTTAAATTAAAATAAACAAGTTATTGGAAAACGAGGCAATTTCTCGCCGGGGAAAGCGATAACGAAACATACCGCTTAAGTATTAAAAATTCTGATAATCGTGTTGTAGAAAAAATGATAAATTGCTTGCAGAACAACAACAAACAAAGCAATCTTCAAAACACTGGAATGATGGTATGAAACCAGGCACAAAAAAGCGAAATAAATATAAGCTCAGCCTTCACAACCAGTTTATTTAAATCGTTTAATAAAATGAATAGCGAAGTTTACGCACATAATCACTTCTTTGCACGAATAATTGCTAATGAAAAGTAAAACAATAATCGCTACAAGACCAGGCTCGCCGGCAGATGCGTGCACAGCTGCCAGAAAACTATACTAGGCCGATGCTAATAGATCCTGCTTCCATAACGAGCCCGGTAAATATAATATACCCATGTATAAATCGTTTATAATATACCAGCTTCCGCTAGCAACTTCATTCTGAACTTCCACAGCGCTCATACTACAGCAATGAATTCCACCATAAAAACTATCCAATGTCCTTTCCAGGATCACCAACTATAATATGAGACAGAGTTTAGGGACCCAGTTGCAAACAAGTTTATGGGATGCCATATTCATTGCTGTGACACGTTTACGATACCCGAATTAGAGAACCGCAAAAAATAACTCCGCTCCGCAGTCATTTCTTTGCAAATGCAAGCAAAACGCAACGCAGAACGCGGACATATACGCGAGACGTTCAATCGGGAATATTTCACATAAAATTTAAGCAATTACAGGAAAAAGCGCGGAATCTCGCGACGGGAAGGGGTAGCTGCGTCGCGACGCATTCAAATGTCGCTTGTTTATAGGTTCATAATTCAAACGAGCCGTCTTTACAGCCGTTATGGCCGTCCATTCCGCTCAGATTAAAACTACCCTCACTAGACGAGTAGGTAAATGGCATGCGTGACTCGAATGAAGACTAGACGTTTTAAATAAAATTAGGGGTGAAGGTTATGGGGGTAGAGAGCACTTTGGAGGATTTTTAGAGGTCAAAAATTGGCACTATAGTATTTCACATTAGTGGTTCGAGGCACTATAAGTAATTGAATTTTTTGTGCACACACGATCTCGAAGATCTTATTGCACAGAGAAGTTAGTATGTAGTTACAAGTTTAAAAACAACAGTAGGAGATAAACTGTTAAATAAAATTCTTAAATAGTAAATATTAAATGTGCGAAATATAAATTGTGCGGAACTGAGTCACAGCTAATATGTAGAAGGAATTGATTTTATGCATGTATTGTATGCATGTATCTATAAATTAAAGCTGAGTTCTACAAAAGTAAGCCTTTTGATCTATTTGTTTTTCTAAAGTTTATTGTTTTCTTGAAGAGCCTATGATAAATTCGCTTGCGCTAGAGGTGACAATACAGTTATTCGAAACGATTTACGTTGTATACCGTAAATTTTATTTTTATTACCTACTTAATACACTTTAATGGCCCTTAAATTTTAGGGGACGTGGCCTGAATCGGTCATAAAACAGTCGCTAATTTAGTCAAAACAGATCTCGTCAACCTTGGTATCTAAAAGGTCGCAAATAATGGAATAGGGATGACGACAGGGTGAAGAAATCGAAATTCTAATAAGTCCGTCAGTCAGGTAATAAAAAATATTAGACACGTATTTTTTGTTTTATCAAGTTAACAAAGAATGACTAAGTTAAAACGCAGTAAAGTTGGAGAGTGGGGGCTAACTAACTACGTCACCGTTAGGTATAAATCGTACCTAACCGTGACGTCACGCGACATTTCAACTCAATATATCTCCGTATAAGTTTGATTACGTGAAAAAAGAAAAAATACGTGTCCAATATTTTTCAATAATCTTCCTAATAGATTCTTAGAAATAACACAACACGAATATGTAGCTTACAATTATCGGAAACATGACTTCACACATTGAATTCCGAAGATGCGTGACTGTCTTGCAATGTTTTCGTTAAATCAAATATTGCGGTGAAACTTTACGATTTTTTATCATAATGGGAGAACAAAATGTGGTGTGCATAATGCAAATCATTTTATCAAGTTTGAAAGTATACTATACGAGATTTATCAGGTCAATTCAGGTCAACTAAGTATACTATTTGACCGAAAATAGATTTGACGAATCGACATTTCTGCTTGCTGTTCATGCTTTTGCTGCCGCGTGGAATTCAGTTATCGTGTTCCCGCGGTAACTATGCATTTTTCCGGGATAAAAGTAGCCTATGTCCTCCTGTAGCCTCGCAACTCGAAATATCTCCATGCCCAATTTCATCTAAATCGGTCCAGCGGTTAAAGCGTGAAGAGGTAACAGACAGACAGACATAGAACAGTTACTTTCGCATTTATAATATTTGTATGGAGAAACTTCAATAAAAGTCAACGCTCGAGATGAAATAAAAGTAAAGTGCACCAACAAATTCTTATAAGCGACCCCCAGTTTAATATGGAGACATTCAAATCCAATTGGACAAGGAGTGGCAAATATAAGAGTAAATCTCTAGAATGTCCGAATAGGGGCAAATAGGGTCCATCGAGGGTTCAGTCCATATGCACAAACGCGTTATCCGTACGTGACCTGGGTACGAGTTTTGAAACAGAACCCTTTTTATTGGGGTTTTTGTTGTATAACACGCGTAAATACGTGTTATATTGGTTATTGGAGCGAATTTGAGCCGATGTTTTCTTTAGTGGATGGTTCGGGTTTATGAGACTTTTTAAGGCTCTTCGTTTAAGTACCTAATACGTTTCTGGAGTGAATAGCTTTTCGATTGTAGCTTTTCTAGTTTAATCTTAATTACACGACGAAAACAATCTACGTCAACATAATTTATAAAATTGAGAACGGGTTTTAACAAAACAAAACAGGTATACCTATACAAAAACCGTAGTTTTTTATTGCAAATACATACACCCCAAAACGAGAAGATTTACAAAATATTTCAAGCTTATAATAACCGCAAAATCACAATATGCCTCAAAAAGGCATCCACGGCCGTACAAATGAAAATAAACCATCAAAAAATAGTTAATCAGGATTACCGTTTCCAGCTAAGAACTAGAAAAAATCCGGTTCAAATCCTGGTTTATCCGCATTGTGCATTAACAATGCTGGCTGTTCCCACACTCAATGCCCAGAAACATCGCGAATATTCGCAATTTGCCTAAGAAAAGTGTTTTTTTTTTAAATTTCTCAACAACAGTACGTCGCAGTTTTAAATCAGCGTAAGTGATATGAAATTTACCGTGAAGTTGCAACGTTGTGGAAGTCAGTGCCTGAACACAATCCGAGTTACAATGGTAGCGATCACAATCATTTCGCTTTGGGAAAAAAATTGCAAAGTGCACTCTGTTGTGGAGTAATAGGGGTTCCGGAGAATACTGTAGATTTGAATCTTAACTACCTATAACAAATCTTTTACTGGATTTTTCGTTTAAGAGACGATTAGTCAAAGCTACATATTTCTAGCTAGTTCTAAATAACCATCGCTTAGCTTTAGAAAAAAAAGCAGCAGATTACCATTGTCACAGGCTAAGAGAATGCTGTATCAGAATTCGTTTAACTATTACATTAGATTAGTTCCTTGTTAGGACTAGACTTAAGTAGTTAAGTACCTAACCTAACGGCTCGGCCACGTCTTCGCGCAACAGCGGCAGCCGAGCGGTAAGACGCTCGCCGCTACCGCTGTCGCGCGAAGTCGCGGCCGAGCGGTAAGACGCTCGCCGCTACCGTTGATGCGCGAAGTCGCGGCCGAGCGGTAAGACGCTCGCCGCTACCGCTGTTGCGCGAAGTCGTAGCCGAGAGGTAAGACGCTGGCCGCTACCGCTGTTGCGTGAAGTCGTGGCCGAGCGGTAAGACGCTCGCCCCTGCCGCTGATGCGCGAAGTCGTGGCCGAGCGGTAAGACGCTCGCCGCTACCGCTGTCGCGCGAAGTCGCGGCCGAGCGGTAAGACGCTCGCCGCTACCGCTGTCGCGCGAAGTCGTAGCCGAGAGGTAAGACGCTGGCCGCTACCGCTGTTGCGCGAAGTCGTGGCCGAGCGGTAAGACGCTCGCCGCTACCGCTGTCGCGCGAAGTCGCGGCCGAGCGGTAAGACGCTCGCCGCTACCGCTGTCGCGCGAAGTCGTAGCCGAGAGGTAAGACGCTGGCCGCTACCGCTGTTGCGCGAAGTCGTGGCCGAGCGGTAAGACGCTCGCCGCTACCGCTGGCGCGCGAAGTCACGGCCGAGCGGTAAGACGCTCGCCGCTACCGCTGTTGCGCGAAGTCGCGGCCGAGCGGTAAGACGCTGGCCGCTACCGCTGTTGCGTGAAGTCGTGGCCGAGCGGTAAGACGCTCGCCCCTGCCGCTGATGCGCGAAGTCGTGGCCGAGCGGTAAGACGCTCGCCGCTACCGCTGTCGCGCGAAGTCGCGGCCGAGCGGTAAGACGCTCGCCGCTACCGCTGTCGCGCGAAGTCGTAGCCGAGAGGTAAGACGCTGGCCGCTACCGCTGTTGCGCGAAGTCGTGGCCGAGCGGTAAGACGCTCGCCGCTACCGCTGGCGCGCGAAGTCACGGCCGAGCGGTAAGACGCTCGCCGCTACCGCTGTTGCGCGAAGTCGCGGCCGAGCGGTATGACGCTGGCCGCTACCGCTGTTGCGCGAAGTCGCGGCCGAGCGGTAAGACGCTCGCCGCTGCCGCTGTCGCGCGAAGTCGTGGCCGAGCGGTAAGACGCTCGCCGCTACCGCTGTCGCGCGAAGTCGTGGCCGAGAGGTAAGAGACGCTCACCGCTACCGTTGTCGCGCGAAGTCGCGGCCGAGCCGTAAGACGCCCGCGGGACCCTAAGAACTAGGAACACGGCTGAGATGGGCAATTGAAAAGGGACCAGCCATCTGCCGCAGCCGGCGCCGCGGCGACCAAACGACGTCGTTCCGTGAGACTGTTCGGGATTATAGGACTTAGGAAAAACATAGAAACGGGCCAACGGTTATTGCGATTGGAGTTTAGGGGAAAATTTAATTCAGTTTAATAAATGATAGGTACCAATATGTAATAGCCACTTGAGTTCCACGCAAGTTTTGATAAAATATACATATATGTACCGATATGGTAATATGCAAGATTTATGTATGACAATAAATTAAAAAGTATGCTAGTCACAGTAATGCTCAAGGAAATATTAACACTCAAAAATAAATAAAATCTGCAATTATAAATATAAATAGGTAGGTTACAATTTTTCAGTTCTACCGAAATTTATCCTGGATTTATAACGACACATGGTCACCCCACCTCACAAATACATCATAGGACTACATATTTATATAACAAAGACCGTAGTTTTTGAGGACAGCACGTGTTCCTTCTCCGTAGGGCAATTTGGTGGCAAAAAAACAAATCCGAGCTCCTTGGATAGGGGTTGTATCTGACTTATCTGAAACTTGCAATCTGGATTCTTTTTTCAAATTCTCGGTGTGATTGATGTTTTTTTTTTTTTTGCTCTTATACTGTGGCCAGTTACATTAAGGCCCTTCCCTGACCCAGCATCGTCAAATTGCTCATTTAAGATCATACTTTTCTAAGAAATGTTAAAAGTTAAAAATATGAAAAAAAAAACATATGTTATATTTGATTATATCATCCTTACATTGACAGCTTTCGATACACGTTTCACGAAACTTCGCTCGATACAATTTAATTCCAAAGTAACCTCTAACTCGGACAGCTAATCCAACTTTACTCCAGTTTATTATATCAAACAGTGTAAAACTAATTATAACACAAAAAATATTCATATTATATGCATACATCGACAGCTTTATAAATGCCATTTTTTAGACGGTATTTTTATAGAAATTAAAACGCGTTAAATACTAACTAAATCGGGCGTTCTGTGCGTAGCGCTCTTTCTCTTTCACTCGTCCCACGAGTGACAGTGACGGCTGAGCTGGGTCTATGAATGGCCTTAAACATTTATGTACGCGTTCCGCTTAGGGTCGGTTAATTCAAACCGTTCGTCAAAGTTAACGTTAACGTATTTTTTTTTACTATGGGACAAAATGACGTTTCTGTATGGAATGACAGCTCGGCGGCCATATTTAACGACCAGGAGTTCGTCAACTGTACTTGAATCAACCAACGCTTAGTTAAAAACGGCCTGCCTGATTGAAATGAGAGAATTTAACTTGTCAAAGTTGTCAGTACGTCCGTGTAGGTCGGTGGCTCGGTGGTAAATCGTGCACGCGATTTTAAATGTCAAAAAAATATTTTGCTTAAACTATATCACACTATATAGCTTCTGCCCGAGACTTCGCCCGCGTGGAATTCGGTTATCGCGTTCCCGCGGGAACTATGCATTTTTCCGGGATAAAAAGTAGCCTATGTCCTTTCCCGGGACCCCAACTATCCCTAAGTATATCAAATTTCATCCAGAACGGTCCAGCGGTTGAAGCATAAAGAGGTGACTGTCTGTTACCTCAGACAGACAGACTGGGTTAATTTCGCATTTATAATATTAGTATGGATTTGCAAGTGACAATATTGAGTTAAATTACAGTAAAATTATTCAGTAATGTACTTACGATTCAAAACCTCAAATACTCAACACGTGATCATAATTGAGATTTAACGAGGCGGAGAATAAATTTAAATGGCTTAAAATTACTTGATATGACGTCGATTTTGCATAAGACTTAATAAGCAAGATTTAACGGAAACTGACAGTCAATTTTTCACCGACGGGACCGCCTGCTAAGTTAAAGATCAACATCAACACAAACCTTTTATTAAAAAAAAGCTTAAACTGTTTTTGGCAACTAATACTACTACTACTACTAAAGCCTATTTGCGTCCCACTGCTGGGCACAGGCCTCCCCTCATCATGAGAGGGTTTGGGCTATAGTCCCCACGCGGGCCCAGTGCGGATTAGCGGGGCCAGTAAATTCAATCAAAAGCCTATCAAGTTCATTAAAACCACAAACATGTAAAAAAAAAACATTTTCGAGTTCACATGGCAACAGAGAGAACCGAATGACATTCGAGCCAAACGACCTTAATTTTAAAGTTCACATTCCGACGTGCGTTAATTGGTATTAAATAAAATAAGCCGGTAGCGTCATTGGCTGGAACGAAATTTTAAATTCCAATTTTCCGTCAGTTTCTCTCCAGCCAGGGCCATTTTAGAATAGAGGGAGAGGGACAGGGCGATACGATAATATTCGATTTTTAAATCGGCAGAATCGAAAGGTCGTTTGTGTTGGCGAATTTTCGTCAGTTTCTCTCCAGCCAGGGTTATTTTAGACTCGTGTGAGAGGGACGACGATACAAAGTTTAATTTTTGAGTCCTTAAAGTCTAAAGGTCGTTAGTGACAAGCCATTTGCCTGGAGATGAGACGTTACAGGCTGCGCAGGCGGCGGTAGGTATTTACTACAACCGGATCTGTTTCCCAAAAAGCAGACCGGTCGGATTGGATTCGGAGCTGGTCCGAAATCGCGGGTCTGCGAATTGACAAGGTACCATGACCAAATAATGTATTTTTTGGGGACAGTTCACATTTATATCATGAAGCCACCATGCTCGTAAGTTGCTTCAGTTACTTCAAATTGAACTATCTGGTTTGCGAACAAACTGTGCACAAATTAGAGATTATGTAATAAGGGAAAAAACATGTAAGGAAAACGGATACGCTTGGATAGAAGACCGTACTGTAAATAGGTACATTTCATGTAATTTAATGTACTTATTTAAAATGATAGTTGAAAATTGAAAAAAAAAAACACTGCTTTAATATTTTAGTAATTTTGGTCACCCTATCAGTGATTATAAAGCAACCGGTCGGTGTAGTATTCTATATAACATTATGTCTATAGTATTACAACTAAATGCCAACATACGAGTATGTTGACCCACATTGACCCACTAAGCCACCGCTAACAAAGTAGGTACAAAATGAAATTCAATTTGGACTAAAAGGGATAAAGATTTTGTTTTGTTTTTGAGGACATAAATTATGTCAAATCACTCAGATAACGTCTGACTCAGGTAAATTAGGAATGTGAAGCTCATTCATCGTACATACATAGGTACCTAAACAAGAATGCAAGTTTCCCCGAAACAACCCATTTTAGAGCGGGAAATTCAGCTCTCGTGATGAAAGGAGGGATTAGCCCAGTCATCCATCCGGATAGAAATATTAAATACATACCTACGACTAAACAAAATCTAGTTTCGGTTGGAAGCTAGATTATGTATAATATTTGAGAGCTCTTATACCTAAAAATATTGAGTTTGACTCGAAGCGAATCTACCTCTAGAAAGTGTAAAAAGCTAATAAAGTAAACATGCTATTAAAATTTTAAATATTAACTACATCATCAACTTACGACCGTACATCGCGAAATGAACTCGGCCGGCAAAAAGTTCAATTGCAACCTTTTTTGCCGTTAAAAAAAAACAACGTTCATTCACATTCCCGAACGTCGTAATTCGAGCCGGCCGCGAGCGGGTTCTCACGCGTTCTCATTTTGAAATTCGGCGCGAAGCCGACCTGTCATGCAGGACCGTCAAGCGCAGGCGCGAAACGCGCCACACGGGGAGGAAATGGGAAATTTTGCACAGACGCCAAAGTTTGAAAAAAGAAATGTCTTAATGTCTTTGCTTATTGAGACTTAATAACAATATTACTTAGCTGGTCGGTACGGGCACGGTTTGCATATTATTTCGCCTGCTCAAGGCGCTATCTAAATCGCAGAAACGTTTAAAAAAATTGATGCAAGTACCTACATGCACAAAAAAAGTTACAAAATTCACAAATTCAATTATCAAACTTACGGAGACTGAGTTTTTTATTGGAGAAACCAATTTTGCAAAACGTTAGATAACGTTAGATAAGCTAATTAAAAACTTAATACATATAGAAGTGAAGCAACCTAAGTGATAAACTTGCAAAATAAACATGTAAGTATTTGGTTTTAGCGCAGCCGGCCACCGTGCACCGTCGCACGCAACATAAAATATGCAACATAATTCCAGATTATACATATATAGATTCCTTACACAAAAGCTGGATAAGTAGTTGAATTAGAAAATCGATTGTAATCAAATAGTAGAACAAAAATTGTTAATGTGGCAAACAGACACGAATTTTGTGTTTGGTATGAAAATAACAGATCCTAATTGCCACTTGGACGAGTATGCGCGTGCGATCTTGGTGTGAACGAACTATAAATCATACGCATGACGCGGTTACGTCAGAACGAGCCGCAAAATTTAGATCGTTTAGGTCATCCAGTATAAGTACATTTTTGTTCTGACGACACTGGCTGGATACTCTATCACATTATTCACAGTGCTTTGCTCAACGGGATATGCTACACACTTAATCATTTACGCAGATGAGATTCTTTTCACTTAATATTGTGTTCGAGTAATTTGGCAGAAAATCATCAGTTCATAGTCTATTACAAAGTATTTTGTCCTGCGAAGTTAGGGAAAGATTTTTGAAGTTTTTCTAGTTTTTTTAGGGTTCCGAACCTCAAACGCTAAAAACGGAACCCTTATAGGATCACTCGTGTGTCTGTCCGTCCGTCTGTCACGGTCGATTTTCTCCGAAACTACTGGACCGATTAAGTTGAAATTTGGTACGTATATGTAAGTTAGTGACCCAAGGACGGACGTTTAACGAAAATAAATGAATTTTAAACATAGACCCTATTTGTCGATCCTGGACAATGTCAGGACCTGTTGCTATTTATTCCATGTTGCAGTTACAAAAACTGCCCCGTGTGGCAACACAGCAAGTATCTGCCATAACGATTCGGTTCACGCCGCGCGCGCACTTCTCGGACTTAAAAAAAGCATAAAACGAGCCTGCAGGTTTTAATGAGCCGATGGTAATTAGGAAGTTTTTTAATCGTAATGGTGAAAAAAGCGGCCTAGGATTAGGACCACCCTCTGCTATGCAAATTAGTTAAACAAAAACAAACTCGCGCATGATTATCGTAGTTTTTCGAATTGGCCGTAAATCATTGTATGCAATGCACCTTGCCGGCTAGTTTAGGTATCTACATACATATACATACATTCGAAAAACATAAACTTCCTTTTGGCGCAGTCTGGTAAAAATATCACGTAATTACTGGAGAGGATAAAGTTATTGATAAAACTAAAGTGTTTCCCGTCTAGTCAGATTCGCGTGCTAGCAGTACCCATTAATATGTAAGTATAAGCAGAATATTTAACTTAACACGTTAACTTGCCGCTTCTGTATCCGGAATTCCGGATAAGACGATGAGTTTCGACCAAGACAGGGTTCTGCCGTTTTTAGACTACTCGTAATAAAAAATAGTATATGTTAGTTAGTAGGAATTAAAAGTAGGTAAGAACACCCGTTTGGATCTTGTGAAAATGTGAACAACCAGATTAAAAGTAGCAAAAATAATATCTGTTTATAGTCCTCCATAAATTACGTGAAACGTTTTTGGTATAGCGCTTTTTTGACGCTCATGCACCGTGTTCTTAGCTATGTTTATGTTTGAAGAAAATAAGAAAATCAGCTCACCGGTTTAAAAATTATTGGCTCTTTTGATGACGTACTAAAACGTCATCCACGTAGGTCGTTTTTTTTTATTTTCAATTTAAAATCAACCCAAAGCTATGGCGATCTTGGGATTTTCTTGAAATCCTCTCGGGAGGGCACTAAATTGGAGCAACCAAGGATCTCTAAAAGATAAAAGCGGTTCTCGTTGCACCGACACGCAAAGATAATGGCGAAACAAAGCTTTTTCTGTTTGTGCTTGAGCGCTTTATTGGTCAACAAACTTGTTCTACTGGTCGAAGTATCGGATAGATTTTTCTTAATTACTCCGCAGGCTAAGATGGGATTACAAGAGATTGGGTATATTAAAGACCGGATCACACCGGCCGAATGCGTCTGCGGCTCGCCTGTATCCTGTATCTGTACCTATAGCATTAGTCCCCGTAAGACCTGTCACACCGCTTGCGAGCCGTGCGGCTGCTGTGCGTCTGCGGGGTTGAAAAGGTAAAGTTGCCTTGTGCTGCGAGTGAGCGCTGGTTTTCAGTCCCCCATCGTTTACTTACAAGAATAACGCTTTTATACAAAAAAATTTTTGTCTGTAAAGTCGAATTACGGACGATAATTGTATACGTGATAACGTCACGTAACGCTACAAGGCTACTATTGCGTCATGTTTTTCGTGGGCGCATCCGGCGTTCATCAATTTTATAAGACGTTATCACGTGAAAAACGAAGAAAAATTGAACGTGGCAAATACTAGCTTTTATTTTACATCAAGTAACGACACGTTACAACAACAAATAAATACATATATCACACCCTTCTTTTCCTGTATTTTTTAATATCGCATCTAATCAGTCATATTATTTTTTGCGTCTAAAAATAGCACCAGAGAATAGCTCAGTTCCAGATAAGTGTAAATCGACAGTTTCACTTCGCAACATAACGCGTTTTACTACTTCACAACAATAATTATTCTAGTTCATAAAAGCATCCATAAACCCCGGAAATCATAGTGAATTATGAGTATTTCTTGTAGATAGCTTACCGTCGCAAGCGCATGCAAGTATTCCAAGATCGCCGCGCATTGTTACAGCAAATCCATTACGTAGAAATGATGGCAAGTAGCAGTTACAATAAGCACCGCTGGTTTTCTAAGTATTTGATAGAACGAGCTTAAATGTAACAATGTACCTATCTATGCTTGACGAATAAATACTCTTATATTCTTATTCTTAAACTTCCGAACGTACTAGATGACAGATAGTCTTCCAAATTGTCAGTAAAACCTATGTTGTTTCATCATAACATAGGCGTAATTTGTACAAAATGTGTAAACAATTACTCGCTCGCATAGGGACTATAGCCCATGCCCTCTCGTGATGAGAGGAGGCCTGTGGCCAGCAGTGGGACCTATACTGTTGAGCAGGAGGAGTATGTAAACAATTTCATATAATCTAGAATGCAAATACTTATGATGAATGCGAAAATGGACCCCTGAGCCGATTTATTTGAAATTTAGTATGGAGATAGTACGAGTCTCGGCCGGGGAAGAACGAAGAAGATAGAAGGGAAAAACTTGTAGTTCCCGCGGGGAAGCTATAACCGAAGAACGAAGTCGAGGGCAGAAGCTAGTGGAAAACAAACGCGGCACAGTAATCAGGTTCATAAATCTATAAAAGGTAGGTAGAACTTCGCCTTTAATCTTACATCTACCTACATTTGGATTAATCGTTCAAACACCGCGCGCTAACGAGATTCAATTGAAAAAAAACTAGCATTTGATCTGTTTATAGGGAAATGAATATGTAAAAATGTTGCTAAGCATTTTACATTACCTCACGGTCCATGCACACTCGGGTGATTTCATTAATTTATAGCTTTAAGATAAGTCCGGTGCTTTGATCGCGAGATATTGGTAAAAAGTAACTTCTGTTGGAATTTCACCGTATTTCGTAAGAAATCGTTACGGCGGTTTAGAGTTTTAGACTTATTAGTCTTATTACAATCTTAGTTTCTCATCTATAACCACGTAATATTTATAGGAAAATATTAAATATTAAATTATGTCTCACAACGGTACTGCACAATAATATCTAAAAAATATAATTCCTATTGAGTGAGAATGAATGAGGATGAGAATTATTTATTTCAAAACTCCACATGTCCTATCTTAAAACAAGTTTTACCTTATTCCTAAGGAAAATTTTGAAAAAGGTGTCCTCTCAGCTTTGGGCGAAAAACGCCTCGACGTTCCGAGTGCATACATTTCCAATTTTAATTAAAAATACCTACGTATTGGAATAACGGCAATAATCGGGACACGGAAGCGAACAGAACAGAAATGTTATACATTTCAAATATGAACACAAGCGAGAATATTCAATAGTAGAATACATCTTCAATGAGGAAACAAAAATATACGCTTGCTATGAATAGGTCGTAAAGTAAGTATATGCAATAAGGTGACTCACAGTCAGTAATTATTACTTACCTACTTAAATTTTATCACAATTATTTTCAGTTTCCCGAGATCGGGGTCGAAGTACGTTCCCATGAGGGTTTGTTATTATTTTATTAGTTATTAATGAAGAGAACCGTAACAGTCGCAGTCGAACACGGCCGCTACAATAATGTACATTTAAATTATACTATGTGTACCTTCTCATTGTAACCTAAATATGTGTACTTTAATAAGAAATAAATTAAATCATTATAATTATTTGAAAAAATAAAAATAACAGACATTCATTTACTCATGGACCTCATGGTTCTTCAGTTTTCTCGCGACATTCCATACAACAAAGTTCAATCAAAACTTCCAAAGGAAACTGTTAAATATCTTCGAAGATAATTTCAGCCAAACGCAAAGTTTGATGTACCGCCTCGGACTTGAACCTAATTCCACGTGTGCTTTGCCATTTCAGAGTGAAGGCACTGACAATAAGCCGCATTATCGGCTGTCAATCAACGGGAATTAAGACGGTTCGGTACTGAGGTGGAGAATAATTAAAATCGTTCTAAATTTGAACGTGTAAATTTCTTTTTAAAAGCCAAGTTATTTTAGGCCAGCATTGAATGGTTGTGACCAGTGTACAATGCGTGTAGCGCCCGCAGCGATTCGATAATCCCAAACCAATCCATTCATTCATTGGCTCTGACGAGCGCGGGAATCGAATTTTGACGTTTGGTGATTGACAGACATGTCATGTCGGCTTTTTGCATCGATCAAATGCTAAGCAAACTTGAGTTGTAACACCCTATGTTGCCTTTGCACAAACTTTGCAATTTTTTTTTCCAAATTGGGGTCGTCTTCCGGTCGTAAGTGTTTTTTTAATCTTTTCTGGATATCCAAGCGTAGAACTAGGTCGTAATTGAGCCTCCTCATTATAGAGTTAGTAAAAGCGGTAACTCATTTGAGTGTAAGCGTTCAAAAATATATTTATGGCCTTTAAAACATAACTTATTACGCAGTTAGTAAATTAATGCTGTTTTAAATAGATTCTTTTATTTATATTCGTTTAAGAACGCTTTAAAACATGGTCTGACAGATTTATTATGTGCAATAGAAATGTGTTGGACAGCATAAAATTCAACGGATAATAAAAGATCACCGATAGGATAGGTAACTCCGAATACGAGACCATAAGTAAACTTTTTAGATAGTTTCTATGTAATAATACTAAGGATTACAGCACCAGTATTACTTTACCTACTACAGCCTATTTGCGTCCCACTGCTGGGCAAAGACCATCATCACGAGAGGGTTTGGTCTATAGACCTAAATAAAGAAAAATAATATGTTTGATAATTAAGTAGGTAATGGCAAGCATATTTGGTAGGTACTGTATAGTAAGCATTAACAATGAGGGGATTGAGTATTCGATTAAACCTTAGCTTACGGTACTTCAGTTTTCTGGATTCATATATCATCTACGTTTATTTTATCAATTACACTTTCTAATTTAACTAGAAAGACACCCGTTGGGTTTTGAATTACGATTAGAATGCGGGTGAAACGCGACTCGTGTAGTCACGGGAGGTTCCCACAGAGGCTTTCCGAGGCTCGCCGGGAATGCTTCGCATCTGCATACATTACGTATTCCACACCGAGAGTGGCGCGTCAACATTGGACAGGTCCTATCAGCCCACTGGTAAAACTAAACTTCAAAATTTCACAAGTCCAAGGCAGGACAACGATGTTGACGTCGACAAATTAGCAACGGAGCAACAGCTCGGCCGAAGGTCACGGCACCGTGAAAAATTTAAACCTGCATTGTTATTCAAAAGTTATTATAGTAAATGAGCATTTTAAACAATCCTCACGTGGTTCATAAAGCACAATTAACCACGGGAGCGACGAACGCGTCGAGCCGCGCTCGGAGCGACGAGGCGTAGGGCATCCAATCTCGGTACACCGAGATCTCGAAATATAGAGATCGTCATTTTCCAGTCCAGGAGCAAGATTACCAGCGCAGGATCCGCGGGATTTGCGGGACTGGAAAGTAGCATAGAAACGTTCCCATCAAGTCACCTTCGACGTTAGTTGTTTCATTAGGACAACGTATTTTACAAAGGCGTACAAACATGACTACAGTATTTATTTATTTCTAAAATCCTGGTAGCTACTACCAACAAACCTCAATAAACGACGAAAGCTTCAGCTTACCATCGAAAAATGTACTACGAAAGGAATTAAAGGAGTTTGTCCAGAGGATGGATTTCATAAAAGCTGTTTACTTAAACATCACTTAATAGGCAGCTCACCTTACACCAGCGGGATCCCGCAAAGTCCGAGATTCCGCTGGACCGTAAATCGTCAGTCCCGCAAACACCGAGATCGCAAATTACATGCGGGATTGGATGCCCTAGTCGAGGCGGTACAAGAACATATTAAAATCTGAATAAAATGCGGCACGCGTCGCCGTCCGCCGGGACCGTTGCCTCCTTGCATCGGCTGCACCAATTTTTTTCAGGGTCCCCTTTCTTAGACGTTTTTGTGCAAATCTTGCATCCATTGTGAAACCAAACCGAAGCGGAGCACAAAGCTAGATTCATAATTCCAGCGCACCTGGCGGGAAGGCGTTGTTCGCCCCGCCACCGGAATGACTTAACCGCCGCGACGGGACGCCCATAAATCTGCCCTGCCCCCTATAAATAAGGGCCTAATTGCTTAATACGGAAACGGGGTCGCCCGCGGCTAAAATCGCGGAACAATGTCTTGCGCAGCGACATAAAAGGACAGACATTGAGTAACGAGACGCCAAATATTGGGGATGTGCTCTATTTTTTTGGGCAGCGAACGCAGGTGATGTTACTTTTATAGAAAACGTAAGATTCAATTATTCGACTATTGACAATGCGATTCTGGAGCGCTTCGAATCCCTGTTGCTACGGAAGCTGGCATTAGCACGTCGTAGATTCGTCGTAAACATGTCTAGTCAGCGTCGCGGGTGCTCGAGGCTACTTGATTTACAAAAGGGAGGCGGTGCCACTCTACGGATTTTATGACTTGCAAAGTTCAATACAGACATATTGGTTGTACAAGTTGTCTATTTTTAATAGATTTATTTTACGACTAGCTTCTGCCCGCGACTTAGTCCGCGTGGAATTCGTTAATAGCATTCCCTCGGGAACTATATTTTTTCGGGATAAAAAGTAGCCTATATGTTGACCAGTGTTATAAACTACCCCCATACCAAATTTTGATGCAATCCGTCCAGTAGTTTTCGAGTTAAATCCGGACATACATACAACCTTTCTAAAAAATCGTTATTTTGTGTTCAGTATCGTTTATATAGTCCCTTCGCCTAGATAGGTTCTTTTAATTTTCAATTATCAGACGCGATTTCTTCTACAGACTTTATTATTAGTATAGATAGTTTCTTTTAGCTACTTACTTACTTAGGTACTTACGTTTGGTTAACGACGAAATAGTTCACTGTAAGTTAAACTAACTTAACAGTATCGTTGGAAAGTTTGCAGTTTTACGATAGCTTTAATAACAAAGTTAGCTAGTGTTTACTTATGATTTACTTAATATTGATCATAACTATCGCCGTAAAGTTACTAGAGAAATTTTATATAGGTAAATTAATTCGCGTTTGTAATAAACATTAAATATTCATAAATAATCTTTAAAGAGGCACACGAGAAAGATCATTTGTTGACTTTAAAGACGGTGGAAACTGTGTTGCAAGTACGAGTAGAGACCTTCTACTATCTAAAGTACGGCGCCTTCACGTTTCAAAAAACGCTTCAATTTTTTTTATTATTATTTAAAAAGCACAACCAACACTCTCAACGCATAGTTGATGGCTATCTCAGCACGCACACATGCGTTGAGAGTGTTGGTGGTGCTTTTTAAATACATTGAAGCGTTTTGAAATGTGAAGGCGCGGGACTTTAGATAGTAGAAGATCTCTATTTAACATGCGACATGATGATGTAAACATTTTCATTTGAAACTGCCACCTTCTGTAAATATGTACAAGACTTACACAGCCAGCTACACGCACAAGTTATTTTTACAACGCTTTTATTAGGTCGTCTTGTAACTAACTAACACTGGAGTTGCATAAAAACCCTGCTTGCTTTACAAGGTGAGTGTCTGATGGCAAGTATGTTGTGCCGAGGGTAACCAACTACTATGAAGATAGATGTCTCCGCAAGCGCTTGCCGTATTTCCTCAACAGCTTGCCCTCAGATATTAGACACGAGCAAAGTAAGGGTATTTTTAAAAGAAAACTACATAATTATTTGGTTAACTTATTATGAGTATTTACCTGGTATTAGTTGAGTAATAGATTACCTACTTGACTCTGCAGTCAAACTGCGAAAGCAGTTTTGTGGAGCAATGTTTTGCTTTTATAATTGTATCTCATGTTTTAGTAATAAAAAAAATAAAAAAAACAACACTATGTAAGGAATCTTGCAAGCTGACTTTAATTCACTTCTAATACGATATATCATGATGAAACGTGGGACGTATATGTAACATGGATGACACTGCAATAATATGGCAGCACCGAGCTGATCTGATGATGGAGCTTGGAGGTGGGCACGGAAAAACAAAGCGTTGTTTTGGTTTTTTTAAACTTTTAATATATTAAAACTGGCCGTCTGCAGCGGTATAGGTATAACCTGTGTAGGCTCCATTTTTTTCCCGTTCCAAATCAAATCAAATCAAGTGTATAGTTACATGTCAAATATTTACATTATAAAACTGTATATAAAATAAATAGGTACATCATTACTTTACTGGCTTGCTATACAGTTGATGACTTCCTTAACGAAGAAACTCTAAAAAAGTAATGTTAGGAGTTATGACGTTACACTAAATTAATGTAATTAACTTACTTTTATAACATTTATGTAAGTAAACATTGTACAGATTCAATGTATTAAATTGACATGTAAATTTTTATTTACCAATAAACCATTGTATTGTATTGTATTAAACTGTATATGATATAAGTTATATAATTACATTTTATTCCCTTAGGAATTTCGGGAAAAACTCCTACTCCAAATTCAACATTTCAAATTGCCATTTTCTCTACGCCCAGTAGCTTTGGCGGTGCGATGTCACGCTGTCATGTCAGTAACGGAAGAGTGTTATAGGTTTGTTTGTTTGTTTGTTTGTTGATGGATGAAACTCCATGCAAAGTTGCGGGAAAAATCTACTTATTATAGGAAATAGGATATGCACATTGCGCATTTACCGAAGACAAAGGAATCAAATTCGACGCATGCGCGTGCGCATTATAATATCGATCGCTTTATTCGACTTCCTCCGAGCGTCCACTCGCATCCGGTGCTGTTAACCCTAAAATGCTTTGTTTGTAAATATAAAGGATTACAATATGTTAACGCGTACGTGAGTCAGCCGTCGCAGGGTTAAGTGTGGACTGCACTTGGGGACATTCGATTATCTTATTTCTCGAATCTTAGGCCTCTAGGTGTGTGTTAGCAGTCACCATCGTTGTAATAATTTTATCATCATAACAGTTTTGCCGAACAAAATACTTAAGTGTTAATATTATAATTTTATTATGAGACTATAGCTGCCGCGAGGAATATTTTAAAAGCACAACCTAGGAAATTACACGTAAGTCAAACTAGATATTCAATATTCAATTTCTTGACAAATGAAAGCAGTCTTATGAGATCAAATTATCTAAAAATACATTCTCACTACAAACCAATCTTGTACGAACGGTTCAAAAAACCCAATAAGATTTAAATGTAAGTACCTAAAACACGAAATAGTTCTCCTATCTCGCCTAATGTGTCCACGCCTTGACTGACCCATTCTTCAAAAAATGCTCGACGAAAAATTAAAAGACGGCAATTTAAATGTACCTACGTATCCCATTTATATTCATCACGTCTTGAAACTGTGAACTTGATACGATTTTAAAGTGGACTTAACCAGTTTAGGCTTTTTGTGCGTGGTCTTTTGTTTTTTTTTTCTATTTAAACGATTGTTTGTAAATTGTAACAATCACATAAGGAAGTGGAGTGAATCGGTAATCCATACTAATATTATAAATGCGAAAGTAAGACAGAGTTACTTTCGCATTATAGACTCTGGAAAGCATTCACGCTTTTACCTCTCGCTGGATTTGGATTAAATTTTCGTATGGGATAGTTTGAGTCCCGGGGAAGGACATAGGCACATAGAAGCACTAGACATTACACAGTATTAAATACGTGGTAGGTACAGTTTAGTGGTTTGTACCTATTTATAATCAAGTAGAACTTGAACCCACAGATAAATCATTCACAAGACGACCGACATGATAATTAACTAGGTGATCCTTTATAATTCCATTGATAAATATGATACAGAGTACCCACAACGCATTTTATATAAACCTTTTATTTTAGTGGGTAAATGGTCCCATACATTTGTAGTTATTCTGTCAGCCTGGAAGTGATATTATCTCATCATCAGGCGAAGTGTGGCCGCAGATCAAGGCTCGCCGGTTAGACCGGTCTTGTGCTACTAGCTTCCAACGGATACCCGCGACCTTTATGTACGAGGTCGTCGCTCTGATATAATTTACAAAATGATAATTTTATTAATAAACGGTTTAGCACTTTTCTTTGTTGCATGGCATTTAGCGAATTTCAAAAGGATAAACCATATTTTCAAAGATGGATGGAATCAACGAAAAATTCACTCATTACTTCAAAGAAAAAATAATGAAGGAACACATGCCCATTTCAACGGTTAACTTCATAGTTAAGTACCTGTGTATATAACAACTAGCTTTTAAAAAGTAAAATCCCGATTTTTCCCGTTCCCGTGGGAATTTTGCAAAATCCTCTCTTAGTGCTCCCCTACGTTCCCTAAGGAACCTACATGCCAAATTTCAGCTCTCTACCTACGACCAGTAGTTTCGGCTCTGCGTAGATCGATCAGTCAGTCAGTCAGACAGACAGTCAGTCAGTCAGACAGTCAGTTTCTTGTTTTATATATATAGATAGAAGATTTAGTACTTAATCTATCTATTACTTTTTCAACAGTATCTGAGAAAAAACTTTTCCTAAACGATCTCAACGAAACTAACAGGCGACGAATAATAAAATGACGAAAAGACTGCTTGTGAATACAAAATCACTCACAACCCCAGTAGGCATAGCGTAATGCTTCTTCTCTGTTACGCTAGTAGGCTCATTGAATTTTTCGACCGAACGCCGTTTTCGGTGGATCATGCCAGTGACCCAAAACGTATTTGAATTCCGAGGAAACTCGGTTCAAGTTTGGAAAGAATACCCAATATTGTTGCTATGCGGGAACGGTGTAGGTTATGTAGTTACTATGTACACCGCTACTTTTCTACTTATGTGATTTGCATTTAATATAAAGCTGACTTGTAATCTTTCCGTAACATATTACATAATAATTTCACACGTTTAAAAATGAAATGACTAGGTATTTGATTACATTGCGAAATAGCAAAAAAAAATTACAGAAAAGAAGAAAGTTGAGTACCTATAGCTACGCCTCTAGAAGTAATTATTCACAACAATGTCTTTACTCGAATACTTTCTTGGATATCTCTGCACTTCTTGAAACTTCATCTAATATCTTGGAATTTAATTACGTTTGGAACCTGTAGCGCCATCTAGCACTGATGTTACAAACTAAGTATTTAATGCTACTCGCCCACAGATGTCGCTAATAAGACGCGAAAGCTCCGCTAGAAATGAAAATGTACTTACCAGCGCCACCTAGCGGTGAATAGCGGAACAAGCTCGAGAACCAACTTGCTCAGCAACGATTCCAACGCCATCTAGCGAAGAACACTGCATCCAATGCACACATTTTCAAAACACATTTTTCCGAAATTTCGTACAACTGTCGACATCCACAATATACTTTTAAATCATTTATTACGTACTTTCACGTTACATCTGCGATGTTATTACACTGTAGCACTGAATACTTGACACAGATTTCACTATTGCACATGCGGTGTTGCATCATTAGTGCATATATCTGAAACAAAGAAAGGAACTCTTAGGTTATTAAGATTTTAGATATGGGTATGTAAATGGATAAGAAATGTTTTTCTTAAATAGATTGAAATTATTACAACCCAATAGATAAAATAAAAAGGTTTTACACCCAAAATAATTATTCAGATCTTATACTGTAAATGTGCTACTCTGTATATTTATTCCAAAAATCTCAGGAAGGGTTCTTACAATTTGGACGAAATTTTAAATATAGGGTTTTATGGGGGTGAAAAATTGATCTCTTGCTAGATTTTTTTTTTCATTTCTGGGAAAACTCATTTTTAGCTATTAGTACTATTATTTATAAATGAATAGGTAGCTTTACGCCGTGGTGGCCTAGTGGTTCGACCTACCGCCTCTCATGCCGAGGGTCGGGGGTTCGATTCCGGCTCGCACCTCTAAGTTTACTTATGTGCGAAATTCAATTTGAATTTACCACTGAGCTTTTCGGTGAAGGAAAACATCGTGAGGAAACCTGCACGCATCTGCGAAGTAATTCAAAGATGTGTGTGAAGTCCCCAATCCGCACTGGGCTCGCGTGGGGACTATAGCCCAAACCCTCTCGTGATGAGAGGAGGCCTGTGCCCAGCAGTGGGACGCAAATAGGCTGTAGTAGTAGTAGTAGTAGTAGTAGTAGGTAGCTTTTGCATTTTCTAACAGCTCCTCAGACTGTGAAGTGAATTAATATAAAACTGATCCATTCTGTTTCACATCTTGCACATGAGACAGTGCTTTTTGACGATTGGGATCATGCCATAATACAACACAGAAAATTATGGAGTCAGAGAAAGAAGGGCTTTGTGCCACATCCACACTTGCTACATATAGAAAAGTAAAGTCCCCGCCATGTCTGTTTGCGATAAACTCAAAAGCTTCTGAAGGGATTTTCATGCAGCTTTAACTAATAGATAGAGCAAGATCTCTATTGATTAGTAAAAGTGCAGATTTAATGATCATATACAATGCTTTTATTTAAGAACAGCATTCAGTGTATTTTAACACATTCCCTGTCTCCATATAAAATGACAGCACAATCTCACAAGTCCAACTGATGTATCTTAGTATGAAGCAGTGACTCCATAGTGGGAGCATGGACTTGTGAAAAAAAGCTTCATGTCCCCACATTGGGGGCCTTCGGACAGGGACCGTGTTAAAAGAGCATGAGAAAAATACCATGCAATTTTTATGGAACCTAACTGTCATCATTTATTTTGAACAATATTATAAACATTCTAAATTATTTATGTATAAAATAACTTGTAAAGACCCCTGCTAACTATGTATGAATATAACTTCTTTTTATAACTTATTTTGGTACCTGCACTTTCACCATACTTGCCCTCCATTGCAAGCATGCATTTGAAAAATAACCTATTTTGAGAAATTTGTTTTAATAAAGGTTATTAAATGCTCAATTGACATGGTTTGTTATTAAAATGGATGATTAAACCGTGTAAATCTCGTAATCACTGCATAATAATATTTTATGCTGTCCTTCAAAATGCACTTGAGGTATATTATATTTTTTCAATTCAAAAAATTTTCAGCATAGATTTTACTCAATATACTTACCACAAACACTTCATCCATTGAAGCTCTAATCCAGGAGAGTGAATCCAACGCGAAAACACGGCGTAATAAATAACCAAAATAAAAAAAAATAACTCTACCTAACACACTATATAATGATGATTTTACACGGAAAAATAAATAATTCTGGCTATGAACTACAACAGGCACTACTAGAGAAACAAGGAACGATATAATACCACTTTTCAGAAAGTCCTATGTCTGAATTTTTAGACTATATGCCTGAAAAGTGTTAGCACGTGCACTTATACTGCACATGCACTATGTCAGTTTTCGTACTAGAAAATATATTGAGGTCGCACTTGTATTAACTGACCGACAAGAACATAAATCCATCTATTGTAAACGTATAATTCAGCACGTGAAAAATATAACCAATTCGAATTACAGCGGCTGAAAAAACTACACAAAGAAAACATATGATCGATCGATCAAATTGAAGTAGTGCACATGGATAGTCTATGGTAACTTACTGTCATCCGTCAAAAGTCAGTGCTGACAACCACCCGTAACTAAAAAATAACACTTGTCTGTGCACTCAGTCTGTGCGTAAGTTTGTGCGTAATGTAATAAGACCTTGCAACCTTCTTGCAACACTTAAAAAAATCAAGGTGGAGTTTAACTTATAATTTTAAAATTCAATGACAAATATAATAATTAATTAATTAAATCAATATGATACAAAGATAACTTACAGTGGATGTTGAACAGTTGGTAATATAACAACTAAATATAACTTGAGTCTTCTAAAATGTGTTGTCATGTTGTTGCCATGAGTGCCTGTAAATAAAAGAAATGGTATTTTTTTATACATGCAGTTTACTTAACCCAACTGAAATTGGAGTGACCATTCACTGCTCAAAAAATTGAAAGCTACAATCAATTATGATTTCATAAAGTGCGAGAAAAGATAGAATACCGGCTCGTCTTCCACCCATAAGCTCTCGAACTCCTTTTCGAACTTGCTAACAATGTTAGGTTGCGATGTCACAATGACGCTCTCATGGTTGGACACCATGGCCTGGGTAGACCAATTTAATGACCCTGACATCACGAATCCCTTCACGGGTTTGCTCTTCAACTGCTTCTTGTCGTTCAAGCTTTTGAATTGTGCATGTACGTTCAGCTTCTCCGCGTACATTTTTAGACTGTTCTTCCTTTTAATGGCTTTTGGCCCATCAACAATGCAGAATTTGTGGTGCATTAGAATGGTTTTTTTATTAGTCTGTACTTGAATGAAACCTGGAAAACAAACATGAAAATAAATTCTAACTCATTTTACGTACAACTCCTACTAACAACCACCCTGTTTTTGTAGCAAAACATAATACTTTATTATTTAATTAAAACATGTCTAAACGGTATTTAACACAGACTTACTGTATTCTCTCAGTTTTTTGATTTGCGACGGTGGTGTGTTAGCCATGTCGCTGTCGACGATTATACGAACGATCACATGCCTCTGTCCCAACCGAATGATCTGTTCTGCGATCTGACTGCTCGTGATCAAGTACATGCACACGTCCAGCGTCTCACGTGCCGATTTAATATATTTGATAAGCTTGAAGCAATTCAGTTCTCTACTCTCACACATTGATATTTCTTTGTTCGGGGTCACTCTAATTGTGTGACGGACGATATCATCCGAGAACAAAATCACATCATTAATTTCACGATTCTTGATCGAGTCAGTGCATGCCTCATCGTGAACCTCATCTTGAGAGCAATTTTCCCTATTGAAAAAATACCCGTACAGTTTCTTTACCACTTGAGAAGCCACAACTGCCGTCGCTGTGGACGCCAAAATAATCTTAGCACTTTTCCAGTCCATGGCGCTTGATTTGTTTCATTCACTTCTAATAAAATGCCAACAAATATGATGCTTTTGGTTAATGTAATCAGTAGTCCACCATGTTGTTCACGCATCTGCATCACATTGGGACTGGGAAAGAAAGATCCTTTCAGACTACCCTCATTTTGTAAAAAAAAATTGTGAATGTTTTTAAAGGATACTTTTAAAAGTTAATACTGTTAACTAAAAAAATATAATTAAACATAACCCTGGTTGTAAATAATAAATTGAAATAGTTTTTGATTAATGACTGAAAATTATTATGCTATCTTCTTTCCATACTAAATACTATTTTGTCTTATAGTGACCAACATAACAAAAACTTGAAAGGTACATACCATAGACTACAAAATATTATTTAGTTATAATCTGACGTTTGTTTTTGACAAATGGTTTTGCAGTTGCAATTGGTTGCAATATTTGTAAAGCAATCGTTACATTGCGCGTATTATGTGCATGAAAAATATACACAATCAATCGTAAAATAAAAAATCAAGCTCTCAGTGATTTATTAAAACAATGAATCATGAAATGGTAGCAATTTGTGTTCATCGAGTGTAACTGATTCCAAAATTAGATGGATTTCTTTACTGCGTTCGTAAAATAGGAGTTTAGCTATGCCGAAGGCACCACAAAAGTCGGAACCCTCGGCTCGTGATGACGAGGACTATGAAATCGTGTCCTTCGAGGACTTTTGTGACAAGTCGCCCGGGTCTAAGACGGATTTGTTGACGTTGAACGATAATATCAACTATCGTCTTTGTTACGAGGCGGACAAGTCCGCTAAATTCGTGGAAGACGACGGCGCAACGTCGAGCAGGGATGCTGAGCAGTCGGAGACGGCGCTGAATGGCTCGAAGAATGTTACGTTTAAGCGGCGGCTGTCGAACTTTGCGCCTTTCGGGAGGTTCAATGGGAAGACCGCGCGCGGCGCGCCGTTCAGCGGCGTCATTCCGAAGGCTCGCACTGAAGGGGAGTCGTCAAGGGAACACCGGTGAGCGCATATTTATTTTATGGCATTGGCAGCGGCGTAACTATACCATCTGAGGTAGTATCATAAGCAGCCCCGGCATTGCAAATGCACTGCCAACATGGGGATGACAACAGAATAATCATAAAGTCTTTATATGCACTCGTTTTTCCATCAATATTCGAGGGTGGAGCATGATCTTACCTTGATTTTACTATTTATTTTGTAACAAGCACATGGGCCACCTGGTGGTAAGCGGTCACTGTGGCCCATGGACACCGAAATCTTATGATCTCTACCAAACCATAAAATCTCGAATGTGTTGCCTAACCAGAGCTCTAAGATGTAATGCCTCTGTGTCAGTAACTTCACTGGCTGCCTTAACCCCTTACCGGAACAACAGTGTGTGGACTGCTATTTGGCGGCAGTGGTACCAATCCAGACCTAGCACCGAGTCCTACCACATCTAAAAGTTTAATGGACATTTAAAAAACCTACTTCTCACTTCATAATCAAAAATATTGAAGACTAGGGGGAAATTCTGATTTTACATGTAAATAAAACAGACTAGATATACTCTCTTACTAACATGAACTCTAACAGTGAAAATATGATTCAGACGCATCAGCTCTTCAACCATTAAAAATTATGTTGGCAAAAAATTTGTTTAAATGTATATTAAAATGATATTAAACATATATCCGTTTGTATGTAAGTGCTGTGTCAGTGACTTATAGTTGACAAACTAAACTTCTACCTTTGCCCCTTGGTTGTTAGTTTAATCAGTAAACAGTATTATTAGAATTTAATCACAGTGTTGATTCAGTCAAGCCGACTGTAGCATTCAGTACAGTACCTATTCAATTTAATTATTTGAAATCATATTCACATATTTTTAGTCTTTAATTTAATTGTGCATAATGGGACAAGGAGGAAAAAGGTATATTTTGCTAAATAAAACAAATTTCAATCATATTCTTCACTCCATCTAATAGCCCTTTGTTATCCTTTCATACAGTGGAACACATATCACATTGAATATTCCTGGCCCATAAATACCTGGCTCATATAATAGGGAGATAAACATTGAATATTATGTCCTCATGTTTGTGGCTTCCTCAATACAATGGAAACTGTCGCTTACTTATGAAGACTTGAACTTAGTTAGTTTGTCTGCAAACATAAGTCAACATCAGTGCAATTCAGTTTTTAAAATCTTTTCTGATATTGTTTTGGGTACAATTTAATTTAAGTGCCAGTCAAATAGCATCATTTAAATAATATTTCTGTCACATTAACATTTAATTTGACCCTGATCCTGACACCAGTAATCCCAGAAGCTTCTAGTGTAAGATTTGTCATAAAGGTGTCTTAAATGTGTTTTGAGAGAACATGTATACCTAATTTTCTTGTATGTATTTTATTTATCTCGACAATTAATGTATCGGCCTATGATGAGCCCCTGCTTTATACCTCTAGCCTTAAGTTTATTTTACTCTTCATTGTACCAATCTGTGGGCCGTGTTGGTGGGTCAAAGTATCATAAAATATTAATAAAAAATAAAATAAAGATGTTCTTGATTGTTTAGCATGGATTGGCTTTTCACAAGTCAAGTCTACCATTATCTGCATCTCTTGGGTGGTCACTAATTGTCGATATTCAATACTAGCTAACACCCATAAAAAATAAATTGATTTAGCTTGCACCCACTATGGTTATTAACAATAGCTCTTATTTGGGTACTGAAGGAAAAGGTTTTTTCCACCTGATTTCCAGATTGTTGACCACAGAGCTAAAGTGAATCCGTCACAGGTACCAGCGCTTCTCGTCTCGCCGGAACGTGTGCCAGCGGGCCTGGGACAGCCTGCCTGGCTACGGCTCTGGGATGTTGCTGGTGGCGCTGGTGTGCGCACTGTGCGCCGGTGCTTATTGGGCCGTCTGCGGCGCCGTCGGGCAGGCCTGGGGCGAGGAGCACTACAAGTGAGTCTATTTGTTGAAAGAAAGAAAAAACATTTATTCAAGACAAGACAGGATAGTTTAAACGCGCTAAACTTGTATACTTCTCTGTTTATTTATTTATCCAAGTGATCACAGAAACGGCTCTAAAAAATCGCATGATGAAAAATTTAAGGTGTCTTCTGAAACAGAAAAATGTTTTGTATAAAAATGCACCCATTACCAATTCACCATCACCATCAGTAGAACTGCTTGTTATGGTCAGGTCCCAAAATGTTTTTTTCATAAAGATACAATATTACTATCATCATCATTCTCTTACCCTTTTCCCACCCACGTTAGGTCGGTTGGCACAACATGTTTTCTTCTTCCACTGTCGCTCCTATCAGCCATCATAATAAGATAATATATAACTGTAATGTTTTAAAGAAAGAAATTATGTATCAATTCATGATTCACGAAGTCTGTTAATTTGCCAAATATTCGTTCACAGACGACTATGGGAGCGCGCGCATCCGGACAACGTCAAAAGACCACCTACGCCTATCACATATGAAAAGGTAATCAACATTCATCATCATCATTTCAGCCGAAAGGCGTCCACTGCTGGACATAGGCCTCCCCCAAGGCTCGCAACTCAGACCGGTCCTGTGCTACTTGCTTCCGCCGGTTTCCCGCGACCTTCACGAGGTCGTCGCTCCATCTTTTTGGAGGCCTACCGACAGCTCGTCTCCCGGTTCGCGGGCGCCACTCGAGAACTTTCCGGCCCCCGGCCGGTTGATTCCGCCCGGAATCAACATTATTATATTATTATTCATAGTTTCAAGGTCTCCACGATACAGGCATGCCTAGTGTGGGGACCAATGGTAAAATAAGGTTTTGAACCAGCACTCTGTTAGAGATAAACCTTAATTATCTTGTCATTCCATTCTGGTAACCTTCCTGTTATATTTTGATTACTGTATTATCGTTAAATAAATATTTTTCATTTTCATTTTCATTTTCCAGATCTTACCAGAATACCGCTACCACGACCACAATAACCTCAGCACCAAGAACAAGAATGCCACCGAACTGGCCAAGAAGAAGCCCGATCTATACAAGAAGGCCTACACGGAACGACCACCGGAAGTCATGAGCGACATATGCGCGCAGATAGAGGACAATATGCGATTCGACTGTTTCCCGCAGGACAATTCTAATGAGAAGGATTGTGTGCAAAGAGGTAGGTACCAATATTTTTTTAGGTGTCAGGACTGACAAACAGGCAGACGGTCTGCCTATTACGAGCATGCGGGATACCAGGTGTTAAGTAATCAGCGCAGCCCATAGATACTAGAAGTGCCAGAGGAACCGCTAGTACGTTGTCGATCTCGCAATTCGCGGTACACTTGCCTCTTAAAGGAACCTAAATCGTATCTCATAGTAAAAACCCACGCAGGAAGTTTGTTTCAGATTTGGCACGTACCTGCCTACTGGTAAGTGGGTACCGCCGCCTATAAACATATTTTACCAATACTACTAGACAATATATTAAGTAGGCAAAAATCGTAGGTTAAGAATTGTTCGCCCGCGCTCGCGACTTGTGAGCATACAACACTTGCGTCGCGCATTCCTGAAATCAGTCTTAATTTTTTTTAATATTAAATTTAATTATCTAAGAACTCACAATGACTACTAGGGCATCCAATCCCGCATGTTATTTGTAATCTCGGTGTTTGCGGGACCGATGATTTACGATCCCGCGTGATCTAGGAATTTGCGGGATCCCACTGGTGTAATATGAGTTGCCTATTAAGTGTTGTTTAAGTAACAAGCTTATGAAATTCATCCTCTGGACAAACTCCTTTAATTCCTTTCGTAGTACATTTTTCGATGGTAAGTTGAATGTTTCGTCGTTGATCGAGGCATGTTGGTAGTAGCTACTCGGATTTTAGAAATAAATAAAAAGTGCAGTCATGTCTGTGCGCCTTTGTAAAATACGTTGTCGTAATGAAACAACCAACTCAACAGCCAACGTCGAAGTTGACCTGATGAGGACGTTTCTATGCTACTTTCCAGTACCACAAATCCCGCTGATCCCGCGCTGGTAATCTCGCTCCTTGCGGGACTGAAAAATGACGCGGCATCTCGGTATACCGAGATTGGATGCCCTAATGACTACCTCTTTATCATTTATCAAGAAGCTCTTCATCATCATCATCATCATCATCATCATTTCAGTCGAAAGACGTCCACTGCTGAACATAGGCCTCCCCCAAGGCTCGCCACTCAGACCGGTCCTGTGCTACTTGCTTCCACCGGTTTCCCGCGACCTTCACGAGGTCGTCGCTCCATCTTGTCGGAGGCCTACCGACAGCTCGTCTCTTGGTTCGCGCACGCCACTCGAGAACTTTCCGGCCCCATCGGCCATCGGTCCTGCGAGCAATGTGCCCCGCCCACTGCCACTTAAGGTTCGCAATTCCTCGGGCTATGTCGGTGACCCCAGATCTACTGCGGATATCCTCATTTCTGATTCTATCACGCAGAGAAACCCCGAGCATAGCCCTTTCCATTGCCCTCTGAGTGACTTTGATCCTTCTTATGAGACCCATCGTAAGCGCCCACGTCTCGGAACCATAAGTCATCACTGGCAACGCACACTGGTCGAAGACTTTCGACTTAAGACACTGCGGTAATTTGGACGAAAAGACACTGCGAAGCTTTCCGAACGCTGCCCAGCCGAGTCGGATTCGACGATTGACCTCTTTCTCGAAGTTGGACCTACCTAACTGGACTATGTGTCCCAGGTATACATAATGGTCCCAGGCATACAAGAAGCTCTTATTTATCCCATTTCAAAACCTTCCAAATGTTCCCAGGCTGCTGCTGGCGTACCGCGGCCACCAAAGGAGCGCCCTACTGCTTCTATCCGCCGCAATATGACTCTTACCGATTCATCAATATGACTGAAAACAAACACGGTATGACCGTCCATTACGAGAGGGCCAGGCCTTCCGGGTACCCCGGGGACTTCGAAGTGGCCCGGATGGACTTTAAGTACCTGTCCGATGATGTGCTGCGGATCAAGGTGACCTCAATTTTATCATTTTAGAATAAGATTAATGTTCATTTAGGTACCAAAAAAATACAATTAACAAACACAATTGCAACAAGTATGCATAATAAGGTGCATTTCATGTGTGATGAGTTTTTCCTGCGACTTCGTATGCGCGTAATAAACATTTTAAATCTCTTTTTTTTTCCCGTTCCCGTGGGAATTTTGAAAAATCTTCTTAGTGCTCCCGTACACTCCCCAAAATACCTACGTGCCAAATTTCAGCTCTCTACGAACAATAGTTTCGGCTGCGCGTTGTCATCAGTCAGTAACGGAAGAGTTTTAAATATAATATACTAGGTTCGGTTCTGGCGTTCCCGCGGGAACAATCCGTTTTGCCGTGGTAAATTTAAAAAGTAGCCTTTGTCCTTCACCGGGACTCCAACTAAATCCACGCCAAATTTCATCTAAATCGGTCCAACGATTGAATCGTGAAGAGTCAACACACAGACAGAGCTACTTTCGCATTTATAATATTAGTATGGATCGTTTTCAGATCTACGACGCCGAGAACAAACGTTTCGAGCCGCCGTACCCGGAAATTCCCCTAGTCCCGGGGTCTATTTCGGATCTCAAGTACCGTGTGCAACTGGAAAGCGCCACCGTCGGATTCAAGATCATTCGCAATTCGGACAACGTTACCATGTAATGTACAGTCAGCAGCAGAAGTAGATAAGCTGTCCAGGTGTTCAAAATGACCTACACACGACCTTATTCTTAAGACGTTAAGGGCGTGTGTATGTCATTTTGAACACCTGGACAGCTTATCTACTTCTGCTGCTGACTGCATGCATATCCCAGATAAGACGATGAAAATGCACTTAAGAGGGTTTACTCCCAAAGCTGGCAACGTCGCAAATAGCTGTCAAATATTTCAACTTTTTCATTAAATTATGAATATTACTGAATGAAAATATGAATTGTCGCTCTATGGTTGAATAAAACCTTAAGTATGGTTTGCAACAATTATCATAGGAACACGAAGTTTTTAGTATTATGGAAGTAATATCTTTTGAAAACTTTCCATCGCAGTTTCCATGCATTTTAATGTAATCCTATCATTCAATTCAAAAATTCAATTCAAAATTCAATCATTTATTCAGCAAATTGGCCACATAGGGGCACTTTTACACGTCAGAAAAGAATTTACTAGCGCTTCCTAGACCCATTGCTTGAGAAGAAGCGCCGCAACAAACTCAAGCAGAAGGCCTTTTTTCAAAATTTACACATAGTTATAACATTTACATTACATGTATAAAATATACATATAGGTACGTACTACAATTACATTGAAGGGATGTATAGTCCCTAACTTAAACTTAAATCTAAGATCTTAGAGATGTATAGTCTCCAAGGGTCCAGAAAAAAATATTATGGAGATGGCCTCCATTGTCAAATAAATATAAATTCCATAGATGTCGACAGTCTCAAAATGTCAATAAATAATGAAATACATCATGTATAAAAGAGTTCATTAATACATGTCAATAAGAACATGATAAGGTCTCTCGCTTAAAATGTCTGACTTAGTAATATATTTAAAGCTAATGATTATTTTTAAACGTCCTTGCAAGCATGAACAGACCGGACCCCACAGACAGCACCCGTTCACGAGCGTGACGCGTATCTCAGCCATCGCCATTTGAATGCCTAACCAACAAATATAAAACGATACGCCTCATTCAACCATAGAATGACATCTTCCTTTTTTATTCAGCAATATTGAGAAATTAATAAAAACAGCGAAACATTTGACAGCTATATGCGACGTTGCCAACTTTCGGGATCAACCCTCTTAAGAGCTGTGCTCTTGTCGGTGGAGTAACCGCCATGTCTCTCGTGTCTTTTTAGGTCGTATAATAAGACGGGACATTTGCTCTTTCCTTCAGCTGGTCAAAGTAGGTTAAGCGTGGTCTACCTCTTCCCCTTCTTCCTTCCATTTTACCTTCCATTATAACGTTCAAAAACCTTTCGACATCCAAGATAAGCCGACGAAAATGCACTTAAGACCTATGGCTCCAACATCTATTGCTTAATTGTTATCTTCAAGTAGGGTTGTAAAACGATAACGCAGGTACGAAGCATAATATGAACACAAAATCAGTACACGTGCTAGCAAAATCAGTAAACGCTTCAATGTATTTAAAAAGCACCACCAACACTCAACACATGTGTGCGTGCTGAGACAGCCATCAACTATGCGTTGAGAGTGTTGGTGGTGGTTTTTAAATAATAATAAAAAAAAAAAGCGTTTTGAAATGTGAAGGCGCGGGACTTTAGATAGGTGAAGATCTCTACACTACGGTTAGTTTTATTAAGCGTCTTTGTTATCTGATCCTTTCATGTTTAGCAAAAAAGCAGATACGAAACCCAACATGCATGTCCTTCATTTTATTTCACACGAACTATGACCTTGTTTATTTGCCATTGTTTTAACTGCAGGTGGAGTGGACTAAATTAAACACTAAACTGATTCGGTTTCGCCATAGAATTATAACGCAATTCAACGGTGTAGCTAAGCAATTTCTCACTTATTTTCCTCAAATTTATGTTTTAATTTAAACGTAAATTAGTTAATTTCGAAGTGTTCTTAAGGCGAGGAGAAAAATAAACAATTTTAAAAAGGGCTGCTTATTATTATCATCAATTGTCTAACTAATAATGATGACTGATGAAGAATGATGATAAAATTATGATTATAAATTACTAGCTTCTGCCCGCGACTTCGTCCGCGTGGAATTCGGTTATAGCGTTCCCGCGGGAATTGAGCGTTAAACTATAACAAATTATATACGAAAACCTTCCTCTTGAAACACTCTATCTATTTAAAAAAACGCATCAAAATCCGTTGCGTAGTTTTAAAGATTTAAGCATACATAGGGATATAGGGACAGAGAAAGCGACTATGTTTTATACTATGTAGTGAAGAATGAAAAAAATACATGAACATTTAGCCAGCAATAGTAATACTATCGAGAATCTAGCGAACTTATAGTTACTTACATTGCATAAAATGCGACAGCTGACCTCACAGAATCATCCTATGCTTAATCTAAGTTTTCTTTCTAAATTTCAGCATTAACACGCAAGACGTAGGCGGGCTTATCCTTTCGGACAAGTTTCTTCAGCTCTCCGCGATCCTGCCTTCAGACCACATCTACGGTTTAGGCGAGCGGCAATCCAGGTTCAAATTGGACACTAACTGGCAGACATACACTTTGTTTAACTACGACACGGCGCCTAGGGAGAATGTGAGTTTTAAAATGTAGCTAGTTATCCTCGTTGTGATTCCAGTCCAATTTGAGTTTTATGAGCTGGGTCTCAGGAGTTCAGAGCGCTAACTTAGTCCAGCACCAACTTAGATAAAGTAAATATTAGTTAGACTAACTCAAGGATAACAGAAATCTACATAAGGAAATTGGCCCTAACACGTTTTCTGTCTTTCAACATATTCAATTATTCACTAAATAAATAAATTCACTCAGTGTTTCGAGTTATATCAGGTGTTGTAACTCCTAAACCAGGTTGTGGTTAATCTAACGAAACTTATCTAATTCATAAAGTTAAAGTTTACAAAGCTGATTTTGATTTTACCACTGAGCATTTCGGTGAAGGAAAACATCGTGAGGAAACCTGCGAAGTAATTCAAAGATGTATGTGAAGTCCCCAATCCGCACTGGGACGCATAAAGGCTGTAGTAGTAGTAGTAGTATGCTCTTTTCTGTTGAAGTTTTAAAGGCCAAGTGTTAAGTTTTTAAAGTCGTACATAAGTGTATTTTCACTGGGGAGGTAGCATGATGAGAATTTCTTCTATTTTTTCCGCTATCAGATCGCGTCTGGTTTAAAAGCTGTCAAAATGTATGGAATGTTGGTTTAATGTAAGAATGCCCGAATTTCCGTTTTAGTGCTAACAGAGAAACCAATTTATGTGTATGAACAAAATTCAGAATGGAATTAAAGTAATAACTTAAATACGAAATTATTGAACACGTAATGCTATAATTTTGAGACTTTAACAAATAATAAACACGATTTGACAGCTATTTGGACCAGATGGCTCAGTGCGTCTGGTCAGAGACAATGTAATTATATTAGACTGTCAATCTCCTTACATTACGGTGTACATCAGAAATAGCTAGGGGGCTTCAAATTTTCATACTTCGCCTGTACAGCGCCATCTAGATGTAACTCATGGCGTTCAAATTTGTATGCAGGCTACCTAGGCAGAGCCATCTATTATCGCATTTAACACTTATTTCGGGCGTACGCTGATTTGTTTGAAGGTTGTCATTCTCAGTTTGCCTTACTTCTTCTATGGTCTGGTGAGCGTTTTCCATAGGAAACCCTCATCCCGCACATGTTTCCTTGTAGACCAACCTGTACGGCTCGCACCCCTTCTATTTGAACCTCGAGCCCGGCGGAAACAGTCACGGGATGCTCCTACTCAACTCTTACGCTATGGGTAAATATTTGGACTTTTGTTATTGGCTTTTATAGTTGCATGAAGTTTTGGGTGCATGCTGGTTTGGTTTTATCATAGAGGAAAAAAAAAATAGCAGCTCCCATACTAAAGTGCGTTCTTCGGTACGCAGGTTAACACTAGATCGACATCTGGCGTCCAGTGGCTGAACTGTCACTACCCCTACTTGAAGCTAGATGGCGAGCCGAACGCAAAGCATATTTTATTGCTTAACAGTTTACTACTTACAATCCGAAGTCTTTTTGTAATAAGAGGATTAAAAAAAAGAGTTCTAGTTATGCTATTAGTTGTACATTGTTTAGAAATACACTTTTCGTCTGGACGCCAGATGTCAATCTAGTGTTAACCCGCGTTCCGGAGAAAGCACTTTAGTATGAGAGCTGCTGCTGTTTTTGTTTTATTCCTCCATGCTTTTATACATATTATACGGTTACCCATATTACAATAGTCCCATAGGACAATTACGGCTCTTGTGATCAGTCGATATCATACGTAACGCAACGAGAGCCCCCGTATTTCCGATCATCAATTAATGCCAAAATTTGTCATTGTAATAGTGTCAATGTCACTGTGACATTTGAAGTTTTGAAGACCTTATTAGCTAAATTGGCAATAATTTAGCGTACAATATGACATATAATCTGAGACTGAGTCTGAACACCGTAGATACATGTAAGTAGTCACTGCGTTGTAGTGCTTACCACTAAGTTTTATTTTATGTTATTCCGCATCTACTTGTGAGTTCCTGTAACTGGCTTTTTGGTTCTACTCATTCTGTACTCATTGTATTAATGTAGCTGTTGGTACTCCTCAATAAATAAATAAATAAATAAATAAATAATGTGCTAAATTGGCAACACGCGACTCAAGCGCCTCCAGCGACGTGTCCATTCGCGGTGACCCGGTGCGCAACAATCCAGCGAGTAAACTGCTCACCGCTGCCGTTGCGTTCGTGACCAAACTCTTCGGGTTATAATATTGCACCAACGCAACTAACCTCCGGTAACGTAACCCTCTTACGGCATCGCCAAGACTTCGCGCGACAGACATATTGCGCGCGACGGTAGCTACCCGATGCGCGGCGGGCGGCACGATCGCGCAGTGTGCCCTTAAAACGCTCGCCGCTGCCGCCGTCGCGCGAAGTCGTGGCTGAGCTGTACCCATAGTTTTGCGGCTCGGTCTAGTGGACCTTGGGTGGGTTCATTCAAACCGTCCGCTCGGTGGCCATATTTAACGATCATGAGTTACCAACTGTGCCTGAATGTACCCAGGCTTGAAGGACCGTGACGTGTCTCCACAGACGTGGTCCTGCAGCCGACGCCGGCCATAACGTACCGCGCCACCGGCGGCGTGCTCGACCTGTTCGTGGTCGCGGGGCCCGCGCCCGCCGCCGCCGCCGCGCAGTACGCCGCGCTCGTCGGCGCGCCCGCCATGCCGCCCTACTGGGCGCTGGGCTTCCA